>JABUQX010073388.1:45000-60000 GCA_015478945.1 Trachelipus rathkii
AATGGTTCGATAGAATATCCTTCTCTATCAAAATTTTCTGCAGTCAAGTCTTCTAATTGAATATTTTTTGTTGTAAAGTATGGGTATTTTAATAATTCTTTGAGGGTTTTGATTTGTTCCCACTGACTATCCGAAGAAGAAAGTTCAGGAGTACCCGGCAGCACCATATCTAATATACGTCTTTAGTTGCAGAAGCATCTCGAGCTAAAAGACAATTGCCTCCCAATATGTCTATTGATCCAGATCCAGTGTTCAATATAAGTCTTTGTTTTGAGTATGAACATGGTGTAAATGTGCTGCTTGCCTATTTGTCTCACCTGACTTATAAGATTTTGCTGGCACTGAGTTATCTGCTGAGACAATCGCACGCTAACGTAAAGTATGATGAACTCCCCACCTTAATGTGTGCATGTTCAAACGTCATCGGAACATAGTCTTTTCACAGTTTTATCAGTTCATTCTGAAACAACTATTTACTTCTTCATTTTTGACATCAATAACAACAGTATCCCATTACCAGCTCCTGTTCCTCATCATTGCCCTCATTTAATTTTTCCAATCGGTACTGATCATTATCCCTGTGGTCATTAATCCAATAATTTCTCTATTATTTCAAATTCTTTTAAAAACGTAAATAACAAGTTCTTGGATATTAGCTGAAATGTTGCGATTTTACTGCTAACGTTTTAGTAATTTTGTTTTTATCTTTCGTCCACATATGTAATTATATATATATATATTATTATATTATATATATATAATAATATATAATATATATTTAATATTATATATATATATATATATATATTTATATATTATATATATAATATATTATTATATATATAATATATATATAATCCACCTCTCTCCCCAAGACTGGGGGTAAGGTGCTTGACATACACCGAAACAGAAAACTAGTAGAAGAGTATGACACAAGGCGAGAGAAAGCCCAGTCTTACCGCCCACTTTATACCTTTTGTGAGAACTCCGTCGCAGTCAGAAAATCCACCCCAGAGCTTCGCGGGACCGCGACGGACCCTCTACACATTCCATCGTGGTCAATGTGGGGTTCATCCCTTGGCCAGATGGCCACAAATCTTACCCTCTTCACAAAAGCCAGGCATTCACTCTATTAGCACCTTTCTTCTCGCCTCTCGCCAAACTCACATTTCTCTCCTGGCATTCCTTTTTAACTCAATCCATTTTTCTTCTGTCTCCCAGCAGTACGACAGCACACTCACAATATACATCCGCTTAACCAACACTCGACCTATCACCATTCTTTCCACATGACCACATATCAACCGTGCCTTTCATTTAATTTTCCTTTTTACTCTTTTCATCACTCAACTAAAACTCTCTAACACGTTCATTCCCCATTTTATCAATTTTTTTCTCACACCTAACACGACTCTAAGATTGTCCATCCCCCTTTCTTTACAACCAATTTTTTTGTTAACCCTTTAAGTCCTAGATCTATACTCCTTATTTCAGACCATTGTCTCACTACTATACTTTAACCAGTAACAATATACCCTCATGTAAATCCAGCGCACTCAAGACTTAGTCCTTTATATCCCCAACTGATTTAATTGCACCAGCCACCTTACTGCCATTCACAACTTTCCTACTACACCTGCATCATCCGTTCCTTATCCATCCATATAACATAAAATATTTAAAACTAAACACTTGTTCGCAGTGCTCACCATCTAAAACAGCTTCACACCGAGGACTATCCCTCCACTCAACAACCATCCGCCTTACTCTTATTTACTTTACTTTCACAACCTCTTCCTTACACACCTGGCAATCTCTCTCTACCAATCCTCTCAAACTCTCTTCAGTTCGCTACACAAACCAAATCATCCGTATATATAAAGGGTGGGGCTATACTTCCTTTATCATTGCGGCGGGGAGATAGCGTCACGAGGGGCAGTCCTAGAAAGTGGGGGAAGGGAACGTCCACTTGGAAGTACCGAAGGTTCAGTATACAACATGGCTTGGCCGGGTGAACAATGCGCGTTCATTATTGAACGTTTCTTACTAGTGGAAATTCCGTATGACGCGCCACGTGAGTTTCGAAGAACTTTGATTTAGCCTTTGGCTTCCGTTCCATCGAAACCAACGATTTGGATTCGCTTTAGAAATTTAGACCTAACGAGTTTCGCAGACACGTGGTCAAGGAGGGGGGTGGTCGAACCACGCAAGTACCCGTACCCCTAAAAATGTATCGCGAGTGAGAACTTTCTGTCATCCATCACCAATGGAGGTCGCCCGGAACATGCTGCCTTTGCACTGACTTCATGTCATCAGTACAACGTATTTTCACGAAAATTTTCGTTTCACCCATTGCAAAATGCGTGGATTGTCCAGGGAACTGTTACCAAGGGTACCTCGAAAACGTATCAACACTTGTTCGACATCCTTTGAACGAACATCCAGCTAACCGATAATCGTCCTGTTAAGCCGATGAGGCTCATTTCCACTCTCGCTCAGTTAATCGGCAAAACTTTCAATATTGGAGTGAAACAAACCTGAGTGAGTTGCACCAAACGGCACTACACAGCCCTCGGGTTAAGACCTGGTGTGCGATAAGCAGTCATATGGAATCATTGGACCATATTTTTTTGAAGAAGGGGGAATTGACGGTCACCGGTTCACAGGCTTGACGGTACAATTGACAGAAATGTAGAACTTCTACGGCCGAACGTTAATGACCTTAACCTTGACCATGTGTGGTTTCAATCAACAAGATGGAGCGACAGCACACACTGCCCAAGGATCGATGGATGTTGTACGGCAGATTTTCCCATGCAAGGTCATTTCAAAGTGGGGTTATGTTCAAAGGTCTGCTCGATCTCCGGACCTAAGATCATGTGATTATTTACTCTGGGGTTACCTAAAGGCTGAAGTATGCAAACACCCGTCGAGATCTTTGGCTGCTTGAAGACGCTATTCGCCAGGAAATCCGCTCATTTGGTCGACGTCTTATATAAGGGATATGAAAACTACCGAATTAAGACTTCATAATTATTGACAATAGGGGTCGTCATCTTATTGATTTTTTGTTTAAAACAATTTAATGTAAAATCTTATGAATCGTAGAATTAGTGAGTATAAAAAATATTTCATATCACGCTTGGTTTCTTATTTATGGCCTCCTGAAATCGTAAAGAAAGTATTGCCCAACCTTATATATATATAATATATATATAATATATATATATATATATTATATATATATAATATATATAAATATATAGTTATAATATATATAAAATATATATATATATATATATATAATGTTTTTTCACATAGCAGAGTATCATTCTATGCGGCAGGCAACCCAAGAAAAGGTTACATTCGTCTACGAATGAAACCACCATTAATATAATATATATATATCTATATATATATATATATATATAATATATATAATAGTATATATATTATATATATCTCTATATATATATATATATATAAAGATAAAATAATTAATTGAGTAAATCTTCACTTACCAGGATTAGATCCCGGGCCCTCGCGAACGGTATGCCAAACGTGTTACCACTAAACCACGACAAGCTAAAAAGAACGCGACTTAAACCTACCTGAAACGTGTCTAATTCAATGGAATAAGACAAGGGTATGTGCAAGTAGGACACGATCGATACCTCAGCGCACCCAATTCCGTGCCGGCTCACTGCCGGGGTGCAACGCTAAACAAGCACCGCATTAGTAAGGAGAACCACCTATATCGAGTAATATTGTATAGATGTAAATATTGCAATAACACCCAGTTCAATTTTGTATACAAATTGACTGCGGTTTAATGCCAGTATTTAATCTAAAAATTAACTCCGATCTCAACGAGTCGTCTCCTTAAACATGAGTCTCCTGTTTAACCTTTGACCGAGTGCAAGCGGAGATGCCGGGCTGAGGTATCGTCCTGACATATGGCGGTCCTTATTCCTATTGAATAGAGCACTCCTTTCATAGGTTTAAGTCGCGTATCTTTTTATGCTTGTCCGTGGTTGAGTGATAACCACGCTTGGATACGTTCGTCAGGGCCCGGGATCTTAATCCGGTACAGTGAAGAATTTCACTTCAGGAGTTATTTTATCTACTACAATTGAAACTGCGGTTTAATTGCAGTATATATACATCTATATACATATATATATTATATATATATATAATATATATATATAATATTATATATATATATAATTTATATAATATATATATATATAAATATATATTATTATATATATATATTATATATATAATATATTAATATATAATATTTATATATATATATTATATATATATATATATATATATATATAATATATTTTATTTGCGAGTAAATTTTCATTAGGATAAATGGAAGATATTTAAAACAAATTATATAATTCTAAGGCTTTCTAAATGATATTAAGGATTAACGCGCAATTCTCATCTCGGTTCTAATGGTTCTGTGTGTGTTGTGTGTGTGTGTGTGTGTGTGTATCATAAGAAATGTATCTTATATATATAGACTTATATATATATTGAAAACATGCAGTCAATCTTTCTATTTCTAACTATTAGTGCTTTCTTTTTCCTTTAAAAAAAAAAAAAATAATCATATTATCTTTGTATCGATAAAGGTTGATAAAATCAGTGTTCCGAAGGTCTTCAAGTTACTTATAGTTTGCATATGCTCTAAACTTGTATGGTAATATGAAGTCTAATATAGGTTGAGTCCATGGGAAATAGTATTTCTCGAGAGTAAAAGCCGGGAATCATTTGCGTCCGCTTTCATCTCCGTACTGACTCTCGCACTTCCTTGAATTGAATTAAATTTTGCATTTTTCAATTTTCTGTTGGCGTCATGTACCTATTTTTTAACCTTTGTATCAAACAATTATGAACAGATGATATACACACCCACACACACCACACACACACAACACACACACCCACACACACACTATAACACACACACACACCTAACATACACACACACACACACACACATATATATATATATATAGTAAATAATTATAAATATATATATAAATATATAATATATATAATATTATATATATAATAATATATATATATATAATATATATATATATTATATATTATAATATATATATGAAAACCTACAAGTCAAGATCTTTGCTATTCTGTTTAGTCTGGAATTTCCATTTCTTTCGAAAAGCAAATCAATCATTATGCCTGTATCGATAAAGACTGTAAAGTTACGTTTTGAAGCGCTTTTTAACAAGTTACATTTAACATTGCGTATGCTTATATGTATAGTAAACAAATCTTATATAGGGGAGTTCCTAATCTGGGTAGCGGCGCTCAGTTGGGGTGGCGTGAAGAGAATTGCATGGGATTCGTGGTTAAATTGTGATTAAAAACATGTCAAACAAATTTTTGGGTAACGCTATCAATTTCTCGCAATATATATATATATATATATATTATATTATATATATATATAATATATTATATATATATATATATATATATTATATATATATTATATATATCTAATATATATTATATATATATATATATATATATATATATATCAGCTGTTATTCGTTAGTTCATATGTCTGCTGTCATTTTACGTTTTGTTACCATAATATTGTCCCTATTATAAATTACCAAATAAATATATTAAAATTCTAAATTTTGTAAGATTAACTACATTTCGTCATTAAAGTAACTATTCAGACAGAAACAAAGTAAAAGTAAATGAATATAATTGGCATATTGACAACATACTGTGTCATAATTAAAAAAAAATAGATTTTTAGAGGTCAAAATATATTTTGAAAGAATATGGATTATCTAGCATTGCTTAAGGCTCTAAGATGGAGGATGATGATATCTTCCCAATGTTATGGTGCTCAGTTCGTAATTAATAATAATCTGTCGTGATAGTGCTTATTTAAAATGTCGAAATTGTTAAAGAAGAAAAGGATGTACAATGATGACTATAATAAATATGGGTTACATTGTAGAGAAAAAAGGTATTTACCTAAGTCCGTTATTTGTCACTCTGTTTTGAATAATGATGCTATGCAGCCTGGGCGTTTGGAACATTATTTGTTTACTAATCACCCTAGTTTGAAGAACAAATCTTTTGTTGCTAAGATGAACTCGCTTAAATGCATGAAACTTGATTCGACTAAAAGTTTCAGGTGAAAAATGAAAACATCAAATTAGCTTCTTACAACATTGCTTTTTTGATACAAAAGATAAGAAGCCACATATCATTGGTGAGTCTTTTGTGAAACCATGTTTAAGTACTTACAGCTAGAAGCACTTTACTTAGTGAAGTAAGTCGTTATAAAATTGCTAAAATATCACAGTCAATCGTTTCAGTAAAACGCAGATTTGATGAAAAGACTCAAGATTTAAAAGTCAAGTAATGGAAAAATATAAAGAAATCTCTCTCTTCTTTTCTTTGCAGAGTGATGAAACAACCAGCATTTCACAGCATTCCCAATTACAGTTATTGTTGTGCATTTATTGATACCAAATAATATATGGAAGAGATATTGTTCTCTCAAGTTCTTAAAGAAACATCAAAGTCTGTTGATGTATTTTCCGTTTTGTCTGAATAATTAGGAGCTAATAACAATTTTGAATTCGGAAAATTTTTCACTGTTGACAAGTGTAATCAACCAATTTTACCCTTTCACAGCGTTAAGCGATTTAATTGGACTAATTGTTTTTGGTTCTTTAGCTGCGTTAAGCGAATACATTCCCATTCGTGTTCAAATGTTTAATCGTCTGAAATTTGAGTGAACTTTTAAGAAGTTGCCAATTTTTCATTTTCGGTAATATTTCGATTTATTTTATGAACATTTCCCTGTAAAAGAGGTGCCAGTTTCACATTATTGTCGGAAGATAGCTGGTGTTCTCTCGATTTACGCCATTTCTTTTATTACAGTGATTTTAAAAATATATATATATATATATAATATATAATATATATATATATATATAATATATATATATATTATATATATAATATATATATATATTAATAGGTATGTATCAAATATATATATATATATATAATATATATTATAATATATATATCTATAAATAATATATATATATATATATATATATATATATATATATATATATATATTATATATATATAATAATATAATAAGTAATAATTTGCATTTTTAACAATTTTAAATTTCCTTGAAAATGGAATTTAAAATTTATTTTATTTCTCCAGATTCTTTCATCTTTTTTTAGTATCTCAAATTTTAATAAATGACACAAGACAATTGTAAAACTTCATCAGACTCATTTTGCTATATTTGGGACACTATGTTCACCTCAACCAAATTTCTACCAAAATAATGAAGGGATCTAAATATGGATAGCATATAGACTCTACTTTGGAATGCCTATTGGTGACCTAAGACAAGCCCTTGGGCCCCACAAATTATATGTGGAAGTTTTTAATCTACTCTAGAAGAATGGCTAATATGGACAAGAAAATCAATGCTTTTTGCTATTCCCAGAAATGAAAAGGATCACAATAGTGACTGCTACTTCTGTATAATGGATGTTACAAATTACAGAAAAGCTAAAGGAAGGCAAGCTATTTCATACCCAGACATACCCTCATCATGATAAAAATTTATCAATACATATACAATACAATACCTATCAATACAATACTTATCAATACACAAGTAAAAGTTTAGATTTACTGTTCTTTCATAGTGAACAAAATTGAATCTTTCTTCAACAAACTAGACAGAGGTGCAAAAGTTTTTTGTCTTTTTTTTTTATACAGGAAGATGACTTAGTCCTTGAAATGGATTTTTCCTCGAAAAGCAATTAGTTTGATCAAATGTATACAGAATCGATGCTAGTGAAAGCTCATGTTCTCACTTTCTCAATCAAAGAGAACTTGATGATCTAATCAGGAAGTTAAGACTTATTAAGTCATGAACACAACTTATCTGATCAAGACTGAAGGAATGGAATTTTCTCGGAAAAAAATGTAGGGGTACTCTTTACCGGAATAAACATAAAGAAATATCAATTTACTCAACATGAGAGTAGACTTATGTTACTGTAAAAATGTGCAGGGTTTATTTGCACTTATTGGGATGGAACATAACCCTTCTGAAGAGCGTTTGTCATAGACAGCTCAACACAAAACTTAAAAGCTGCATTACTACATAATGGAAATCAATATCCTTCTACACCTATTGCACACACTCAGTACAAATGAAAAAGAATTATGAAAATGTTAAAAAGTTATTTACGAAGACTAGCTAGAGGAAGTTGTCAATAAAAGTGCTTGGATTCAAATTCCTATGATTGTCTTGGATGTAGAGATTATGTTCACGAAAGAATTCACTAAATATTTGCTTCCTTTCTTATGGAATTGTAGGAAAAATGCTGATCATTACAATAAACTTAGGTGTTCTATATGGGAGGAACTACATTCATTGTTTTTAGACAGCATCTTATTTAACCTGGAAAAATTTTGTTGCCTCCTCTCCACATAAAATTATTATTAGCCAAGCAATATCTTTAGATTTCAGATAAATTCGACCTTAGGTTTCCTAAAATCTCAGATGCTAAAGTCAAAGGCGGAATATTTACTGGACCGCAAATTAGCACTATGCTAAAGTCCTTGAACTGGAAGAAAGATAGCAGAGTTTGAAAGAACACTCTGGGGTGTGCATTTTGTAATGTGGTTCAAAGATTTCTAGGAAAAATAAAGATGCCAATTACGTGCAGCTGGTAGAAAAAATTTTATAAAAATATTTGATACCGCATGCCATTAAAATTACATTTTATGCATTCACATTTGAACTTTTTTCTGGGGAATTTAGGAGATAGATATTAGTGAGGAGCATGGTGAACGATTTCACCAGAATATTAAAGAAATGGAAAGACGATATCGGGGACGTTGGAATAGTGCTGTGATGGGTGACAAGGTGTGGTAACTGACTGAAATGACAAATTTATTCACAAGAAAAGAGCTAGATCCTCAAAGTACTTTTAAATTAATAAGTATTAAATATTTTGGCAATTTTATCGTCTGTATGTGATTTTTGTTTGTTTATTTTTTTGTTTTTATATTTTTTTAATACGATCCAACAAATTCTCAATAAAAAAAAATTATTTGATCTTTTTTTATTAAAAAAAACTTACATAATATAAAATTGTAATACCTATGCATGTTTGCATGACAACCGACATTTCACAGCATTCCCAATTACTGTTTTGTAGATATATTGATGACAAACAATTAATGGAAGAAATATTGTTCTCCCAAATTCTCAAAACGACAACAAAGGTTGTTGATCTATTTTCCACTCTAGAGTTTTTAACAACTAATAATTTTGCATGGGAAAATGCAGTTGGGATGGAATATGCACTGACAAGGCACAAGCAGTGACAGGTGGTTAAACTGGTTTTATTAAATTGACTAAGGAAAAAAAAAAAAAAACTAAGATAATTGGTTCTCATCGCATCATTCATAGGCAAGACTCTACCTGAATCACCTAACTCTGTTTTGAATTTAGCAATTAAAATAGTCAATTGTGTAAAATCAAATGCTTTGAACACTAGACTTTTTGATGTTTTGTGTCAGGAGTTGAACAGTGACCATCAAACTTATTTACTACACAGAAGTCCATTGGCTTTCTAAAGGTACCATGCTTGGTAGGTTGTTCTGTTTGAAGTCAGATTAAGATATTTTTTTTATGAGTGCTAGGAAAGACATATCTGTAGTTCACAGATTAGAAATGTAATTTTTTCTTGGCATACTTAGCAGACTCCTTTGAATCTCTGAACATTCTAAATTTGAAGCTACAAGGACAAAAAAATATTCTCAAGTCTTATGATGCAATGAAACCTAATTTCTCATCTTTTTCACTGCTCAACAACCTTGAAAATACCAGAAAATCTTCATTAAATGTGAGTAATGATAAAGGTGCTTGATTACGTTAGAATAGTCATGCTTGAAGGACGAATTAGGCAAGTATTTTCCAGATATTTCTTCAGAAAATTGGCAATTTAAGTTGGCATGAGATCCATTCAACATTGATGTAGATATACTCCCAGGTTCCCTTCAAGAGCAAACCATTGAGCTTAAATGTGATTTCAATGTGATTCAAATGTGATTCCAAAAATAGAAGCATTATAATTAGTAAAACATCATGCAAGTTGGACAGTTAATCCAATACCCTAAAATCACATATATACTATATTATAATACCGTAAAATCGGGGGAAAGCGGTCACGCGAGGGGAAAACCGTTAAGTTTAATAAATTTAGTATTTTTTTAAAATTAATCATGAAGTTTTTTGCTAATTAGAGAAAGTGGTTTTTAAAAGTAGCAAGATGATGTATTTATTTTTATCACCATGATATGATGAAATAGTGGGTATGTAGATGTAATACTATACGGTGAGCACGCTTACTCAGTCTCCAAAAAATCCCAAAGTTGGAAAAAGTTTCTTTTTTTTTTTTTGCAAAAAAATTCTAATGGACTTTTGTATTTCTCGTAGAGTTAAGATATCAGAATTTTGAGTTTTTGATGCATATTGGGAAGTCTATTTTTTACATTCATGTAATAATTTAAAATATTAAGCTTATTTTAAAAGTTAAGTTTTTTCAATTCTGGGGAAAACCGTACCGGTGCTGGTGCGTCGGGAAATACCGGTCAGTATAAACCTTGTAAAATAAATGTCCTATTTTTTTTTAGTTTTCAATAATATTTTGTTCTTAATTTTTATGCATGTGACTATAAGTAACTTTTCTTAATGTTTTCTTACCTAATCTTTTCTTCTTGATCTATGTAAGGATAAAAAAAAGTTCACGTGAAATTTGCGTACTCACTCGATATAAAAAAAAAGAAAAGAAAAAAAAAGGGAACTATTTTTTTAAAAAGTGCAAATTATTATTATTGTTATTACTATAATAGTAATTAAAATTGATTGTCATAATTTAAATTATAATTTGTGAACAATATTGCGTCAAATTTACGTGAAATGATGCGTACAATAGGCCTACTCGTAAGATAAAAAATGCCAATGTTTGTTAAAAAGTTGAAATATTACTATAGTTTATTCAGAAATTTATTAAAGTCGCAATCTACATGTTTTTCAATGCTATTTCGACTATAAAAAAATAAAAAAAAATTTCAAAATTTTGTGAAAAATCAACGTTTGCAAAATGTTATAAAACATAACTTAGACTTGTGTTTTTCATTGGCCAACTTAATTCTATAATATTATTAGACTCTATTTAACATGTTAAATTATTAATTATAATATTTTGGAACAAGCACAAAAAGAAATAATATTATGACCGGCTCCCAGAGCACTGGACCGTTTCCCGTAATTCAATTTTTTAAAAATGAATTTTTCAAAAAATTTCTTAAATATTCATTATCGAGATTTTATATTTTTCATTATTCTAAAACATTAAGGAAACTCTAAATGGGAGAAAAAACTATTAAGTATAGGATGTAACAAAATTTCGATTTTTCATGATTCATTAAAAAAAAAACAGCGATTTTTGACCGATTTTTCGCCGCCATTTTTACGGTAATATATACTATATATATATTATATTATTATATATATAATTATATATATATATATTAAAATATATATATTAGTATATATATATACTATTATATAATTATATATATTGTGACCCTCCGGGTGGAGGGGGGGTATTAAAAAAACTCCCTTCGAAAACTCAACCCTAAACCCACACATTTCAACCTAATAAACAACCCTAATACAATGCAATTATCCAACCTATAACACCAACGGACTACAATAAAGTTGTTCAGAATACTTACAACAATTATCATCTTCAGCCTATGCAAATAATAAAACCTGGCAAGTCATTAAAAATTTAACAACTCTCAAAACAACCCCCCACAATCCCACGAATCCCCATCTTACCTAACACTCCCTCCCTTCCCCAAAACAACAATCAGACAGTCTCAGCTAAAACACTATGCCACCACTCTCTCGAAAAGCAACCCACCCCGATTAACAGGAAAATAAAAAACACTCATAAACTCGCAATTAGACAACCCTCAATAACCCCATTTCACAACCAACATGCACAATAGACGAAGCCATTAAACCTCAAAAATTAACAGCGACAGGTCCAGACTCAATGTCCCAACTACACCTAAAACCACTTGAGAAAAAACAATTCTAATCACAGAAATTTAATAATCATGGCAAAGCTCACTACATACCCCCAATATGGAAGCAAGCATTCATAATTCCAATAACTCAAACCAAAAAAAGACCTAACCCCCTCCTCTACCGCCAATCTCTCTCTTCTCCATTAGAAAAACGTCCTAGAGAATTAATTCTAAACAAAATCCAACCCATTACTCTCCAGATTTCCACGACGGATTCAAAGCAACCACTTCATACAACTTCAGCCTCACCTCCTCACACAACACATCATTAATGGTTTCAACCAATCACCTTCCCATAGATCAATACTCACTGCAATAGAACATCAATACTAGCATTTGAACCTTCCCACACACATCCTTTCTCAAAATCTCCACTCCCTTAGAAATAATGACAAAAAACGGCTCTCCAATTTCCTCACCAACCGTTTTCGCTAAGGTCTTATACAAAAACAACCTCTCCCATTCTGTCAAATTACAAATGGTGCCACAGGGCGCATTCTCTCTCTCTTTTTGTTTAACTTTTTCACAGCAGGATACGCTACCTACACCACCAATCCACCAACTTATAACTTACGCAGACTTACATCAGTCTATTCCAAACCCAGACGTAAACATAGCCACACAACATACCAAAGAATATTTACATCTATTAGAAAATTGTTTAATCTCCAAACAGAATAACAGCATCCCCCCTTAAATCCTCCATCACCCTTTAACCACTGACCGTCATCAATTCCTCCATCCCATAATCATCCTGAACAACAACCCCCTTTCCGTTAAACAAAACCCAAAAATACTAGGAACGTTTACTTCACGACACAACATGATTTCCCCCATATCGAACCAACATCACTTCTCGAACCCCAACGAAAACAAACACCCTCCGAACTCTCTCAACACAACTTCAGCGACAGGAAAAACACTCAAACCAAACTTATAAACAATCCAGAACATCTTTAAACTATGTCCTCACCACACAGCATGGTCTCCCAGCACTCTCAAAAATCGAACACGAAATAAATTATCCAAATTTCTCAAACTACAGCCTCAGAATATCATCACAGGCTGCACAAAAACCACCCAATCCAACATTACACGGATGAAAACTCTCCACACACCTGGGGATGGTGGGGACTCAATTCTATCTAGAAAACACGTAATCCATCCCACCTTTGTCACCAAATTCTCTCCACCCCTCGACAAAGACTAAAATCCCCCTTCTTCACCAGCTCAATTCTATTACAACACATACACATATCCTCCTCCACCTCTCAAATAGTCATGTGATTATCACATATCCATCTAACAGCACAATTACTGCTAAGCCACCAAATAACATTACTAAAACGCCCGCCCCAAATCTCTGCTCCCTAGTGAAGAAACCGCTGTCCAGAAGAGGCCCAAATCGACCTCGCTCTGAGCAGATCAGGTCACTCACCGGCTCAATGCATTATAAATACAGATTCAAACTAGACAACGTACATCCCCATTTTGCGCTATGAATGTCTAAATTGCCAAGACACAATAGAGCACCTTCCTGAGGTGCCCTGCTCTCGACGCCCCCGCACCGATTTCTCTATAACCTCTTTCTTTGACCTGTGGAACTCGGCCAGAGGGCCAGCGGAGGAGTCAGTGTGGCCCTCCAATTAAGGTGGGCATAAATAAAATGTAAGTATATAATTATATATATAATATATAATTATAATAAGTATGAAATATATATATATATATATAAATATATATATATATATATATAGTAATATATATATATATATACGGTATACTTATATATATATATTTATACGGTATATATTAAATATATATAATTATATATATATAGAATACTATATATATATAATATATATATATATATAAAATATATTATATATATATATATAATATATCATATATATATATATATATATATATATTAATATATATATTTATATATTATATATAATATATATAAGTATAATATATATATATATTAATCTGATATTGAATTCTAGAAAGGGTGAAAGGGGTGTGTGTGACTCTCATTACAATAGTATAGCAAAAGATTGAGTAACCCCGCTTTATGAAATTTGTCAAAAGTAAAAAACTCTAAATAGATTTTTTTTACAATTTTTGCAGAGGTGGAAAAATGTAGTTGAAAGTGATTTTTTTTTTTTTTTTTTAAATTATACTCCGATAAAAGATAAATATAAATTTAATCACAGCAAAAACTTTTTATTTTATAATTTTTCTATACTACACAATCTTTCACCTCTAGACACCTCTGTCCAATTTGAAACATTCAACAGAATGAATTCTGAGGTCAAATTGTTTGATTTATTTAGAAAACATAAAGAAAAAAATGTATACTAATACGATATGTACTCATTAAATTCACCTAATATGAATTTCAATTCAATCAACAGGAAAAAGAAAATAAATAAATTAAATTTCAAATTTCCAACATCGATACCAAGATAATTGCAGTCTGGGGATTTTCATGGTATTTAGTACTACGTTGGTACATAGTTTGACATAAACTAAAACTTTTATTTATTATTTAGCCAAATGATTTTTTTTTTTTTTAGAATTATGCCTCTCAAAAATGTTCAAGTTCATAATTGGGAACCAGAATGTCAAAATTGTGAGTAAGACCTATGAAAAATGCTCTGAATTAAAATTTTTAAAAACTTTGTAATAAACATCAATATAAACCTGAAAAATTCGTTAAAAGAGTAGAATGAAGTGCAAAATTTGAACAAATATTCA
>JABUQX010073388.1:62500-74101 GCA_015478945.1 Trachelipus rathkii
AAATATTTTTTTAAAAAAGAAAAATTTTCAATTAGAGAAAGGTTTAAGTAAGCAAATAGATTTATAATTACCATATATAATAATTTAAAGTAAATAACTTACACCTACTAGTCAAAAAAAATTTCCCAAAGTTGGAAAAAAAAATTTAAATCTGGTGAAACTCGTAGAATTAAGATATCAGAATTTTTGAGTTTGATGCATATTGGGAAGGTCTAGTTTTATACATTTCATGTTAAAAAATTTAAAGTAATTAAGCTTATTTTCCAAAGTTATACGCTTTTTAATTTCGGGGTAAAATCGGTCGGGCGTCGGGGAAAGCCGGTATAATAAACTTGCTGTAAAAAATGTTCCATTTTTTTTAGTTTTTCAATAATATTTGTCTAATTTTTATAAAATTTTAAGACTATAAGACCTTTGTTTAATGTTTTCTATACATAGTTTTTCTCTATCTAGTGTAAGATAAAAAAAAGTACTGCAAAGTGCATTACCTCGATAATTTAAAAAAAAATTCCTATTTTTGTTAAAAGTGCAATTATTATGATATCAATAACAACCAACTCAAAATGGTTCTTTCATCAAATTGAAATTATAATATTGTGCCAATAGTTCGTCAAAAAAGTCACGTGAAATGTCGTACATATGGAATCTCGTAATTATACAACGTGCAATTGTATTAAAAAGTTGAAACATTATTTTATTATTAGAAATTAATTAAAAATTATTATTCTTTATTCATTTTTTTCAATGCTTTTATAGAGTTCGATCAAAATTGTAAACGAATTAAACCTTGGGGAGATATCATTTTCTAAGAAATTAGAACACATTTAACTGACAACTTGTGTTTTTCAATCCAAAATAATTCTAAATTGATTATATTGTATTAAGATGTGAAATTAACAATAAAATTACCCACAACTTCAAAAGAATAATATTGTAATGAAGGTGAAAGGTAGATGAAAATAAAAACATTCCCGAATTTCAATTTTTTGAAAATGGAATTTTTCAAAAAAATTTAAAAATATTCATTCGAGATTTTTATTATTTCATTAATTCTTAAAACATAGAGGATAACTTTAAATTGAGAAAAAATTTAAGTAAGATGTAACTTAAAATTTTGATTTTTCAATGTGGAATACAGGATGTTCCTTCTTTCCCCCCTGCTTACCTCCCCTCCGCCGCATTTACGTATAATATTATATTAAGATATAATAATAATAATATATATATATATTATATATTTATATATATATACTATATATTTTAGATTATTTTTTTTTGTATAAAGCCTACAGAACAATTAGAAATGTATCCTATTCCAAGTCTAATGGGGAATCCAGGTTAATTTTTACCTACTCAACTCTTTGTCTAAATTTCAGCTGTTGGCAATAATAATGTCCCAAAATAAATGTTTCACTTTTGTTTCTTAAGTTTTTTTTTCTATTACTTTATTGAATAACTGTTAAGAAAATTAATGTGCATAGAACGACACGGGTATGTATATGCAAAGTAACTTTTGTGTAACATCCATATTCTTCTAAACTTAATACAGGTATACAGTATTATGAAAGGACAAGCAACACAGTGCATTGTAAAAAATAACAAGGTAAAGTTTTAAAATTGGCTTTCAGCAAGATATATTTTTTTAAAGAATTTATTGTAGGAATGAGGAAACTGCTTATTTATAAAAAAATAGGGAAAATAAAAATTAAGCCATATAACAATAGGATTAATGATGTAGTGTGGCTTTTAAAATAAATAAAGGGCAATGAATAATACAAGTCAATTCAATTTGTTTTCGCCTACCATTCTCATTAACATATAGATCAACCTTAAAGGTAAGGCTTAAAACTAGCAAAAAAACAAAAAAGAAATGAAAAAAAATTGTACTAAATTAGTTACAATCTAATATATATATATATATATATATATTACTATATTAATATATATAATAATATATAATTATATAATATATATTATATATATATATATAAATATAAATATATATACGGTATATTATATAATAATATTATATATATATATATTATATATATATATAGTATATAATATAATATACTATATATAATATATATATATATATAATATATATATTATATATATATAACTATTATAGTAATATATCATATAATATTATATTATAACGGATAATAATATATATTATTATATATATATATATATATATAATATATATTATATATATATATATATAATATATATTATATATATATATATATATATATTATATATTGTATACTATATATATATATGTAATATATATAGTATATATATACGGATATATATATACTATATATATATTAATATATATAGATAATAATATATATAAATATATATATATATATATATATATCTATATATATATAAATATTATAAATATACCTAATACATATATATATATATATATTAATATATATATATATAATATATATTATATATATATATATATATATAAAATATAGTCATATTAATATATATAATATATAATATTAGCTATATACAATATATATATTATATATATTATATATATATATATTATATATATATATATATATATATATATAATATATAATATATATATATTATATATAATAATATATATATATAATATATATATATATAAGTATATATATATATAACTATTATATAATATATATTACTAATATACATATGAGGTATATATATATATATATATAATTCATATATATATATATATATATATATAATATATATATATATACTTATATATATATATATATATTATATATATATAAATATATTATATATATATATTAATATCAGTATTTTAATACTTAAGTGGCAAGTATCTCAAATATGAAGAAATTTTGCTGCAGTGTAATATCATCATGCCAGAGTTACTCCACATATCCTGGAATTCAATGAAATTACAATTTGTCAGACATCAATTCACTGACACTGTTATTTTATACATAAATTTCATTTTAGACGTCAGAATACAGAGTCTATATTTAATCATTTTTTCTCATGCCATTCGAACAAGAAAAATTTAATGTTTCTCAAATATTTAAGCATTTTTTCTATTGTCAAATGAAAACAAGGTAAGAATTGTGGAATAGCGCACTTTCTCTGGAGTTTTGATTTAAAAGTATTTACATATATAGCTTTCTGCCACTAAAGTGAATAACTAAGATAGATTTTAATTGAAATAAAGATTTTATATTTAAACATGACCTCATGTAATCCGTTCTTTGAATAACAATCATTAGCACTTTTCAATACAGTTAAGGTAGAAAAAGATGAATTGTTCTCTAAAATAAGTTTTGTGAAGTTATAGAGCTCTGTATTGCCTTTTTGGACGTACTAATTATTACACTGTATACAGAAGTAAATATCACATTTAGTTGTAATTATATGTTGTGGGCGTGAAAACAATTTTTGACGACATAAGATGTCTAAAATAATTTTTTTCATTGGATATAAGAAGGAAAATCTATAGAATTATATGATATTATTTACTAAAAATTATATGCCTTATACAGAATCAATTTGAAAAATTTAAAAAACAATTGAAATTGAAACTATATTATTAAAGCCCGACATTTCTTTTCTTCAGCACAAGAAGTCTCTCTTCTACAATGAAAGAACGAAATAGTTTTTTTTTTTTAATACATTGATTACCACCACTCACTAGCTGAGGCTCTTCAAGAAAGGCAGAAAATACTAAACCCACTCCAACCAATGCAAATCTCTCAGGGAGCATAGATATGGGTCTTCTAAAGAGAGGAAGATTAATGCGTGGAAAAACAGAATATTGCAAGAAGTTCTATCAGAAAGAATGGCTGGATAAGGAGGTAGGACCATATAAAAGCAAAGAATGAGTCTAGGTTTCAATACCACAAATTTCCTGATAAGCAAGGCTCCTTGTGCTACACATATGTGATTCAATGGAGGTAGAATGTGAGAGGCCAACTCCCCCGAGCCATCTGCCGCTGCGGTACATATAGAAAAAAGATATTGCCAATGTCAACATTGCAGAGATAGAGGGTCAAAGAGTTTGACAGTTAGTGGACAGTTTATTTAGTCACTTAGCTTCTAGGTCAACCCTATCCCAGTAGAAGTGGGAGCTGAGCACCCCCCAGAATGCAGAACAGTAAATTCCAATACAACCGGGAGAAAGCCCAATATAACGTAGAGCTGTGCAGAGGAAAAAATGCCCTCAACCTGAATTGAATCCCAGGTTCTTTGAAGCCACCTTAGCAACCGTTGTGATATGAGGTTTCCAAGACAATTTTTTTTTTATGTTCAGACCAAAAATGTTTATATTGTTCACAGGTGAGACGTCGGAGCAATCAAAGGAAATAGGAAAGTTAGGAGGTGTTTTGAGAGGGAGATATAAAGAAGTTGAGTTTTCAAGTTGAAATTTCACAAGGTGTGTGCTCCACCAAACCCACCCAGGCGACACGAATAGAATGAAGCTGAGATGAGAGCAACCTCCTTGATGCAAAGGGGAGGCCAAGATTCAAATGAGGTGAGAATGAGATGTTTATCGGCAACAGATAGGGAACAGAGCTTAGAAGTACAGTTGAGGAAATCTTTGATGAAAGTAAGAATAAAGTTGGAGATAAAACAGAACCTTGCAGAACACCACAATTAACAGAAAATGAGGAAGAAGTCGCTCCATCAATGAGTGCTGATATGGAGTGATCAAAGAGAAAAACTTGATAAGAGTAAGCAAAGAGGAGGAAGAAACCCAAAGGAAGGGAGTTTAGAGAGTATTAACCATCCATAACCTTCAAAACTTTGATATGGTAAGTGTGCTCAACTACATGCAGGACTCTCCATAATTCCCTGAGGGCAGAAGTACTAATAAAATCGTTTAGATAGGAAGATATCACATTACCTAATTTCCGTGTTTTCTAAGCAACCAAGAATTGTATATTGATCTTCATAAAGTAAAAAATAAACCTATTTCTTGATCATTCTTGAATTTTGACATAATGATACAATAAAGTTCTTCTTTCTGATCCCTAATTCTTATTTCTTAAATATTTTTTAGAACACAATGGATTTCTCTGCTTACCTACCCTTAATATATATAACATTTACTTTTCCATAGCATTTGGTCAAAAGTGCAAGAATTCTATTCTGAATTGCCTTTGACTCCCTTCCATATATGTTGTGTGAGTGGAATCATTAGAGACATCTTGCATGATGACACAATCGTAGTTTTATTTTAGTGTTGCATACTCGATTACCATAAATTGAAGTCAGATACCGATACCGATACAATACTCCAATTTTTCACGTACGGAATACCGAAAATTTTTGCGATACCCGACTACGATACTGAACTTTATCCTATAATTATGGCCTAGATAATATAATATATAAATATAATATATATATAAATATATAAATAATATATATATATATATATTATATACTATATATGTATATATATATCAATTATCATGGTATCTCTCGTAGACACGGTCTTAATAGAACGGAATCTTAGTTACGTTGGTTGGGTAAAAAGATAAAAAGAAAAGAAAATTACAATTACATAAAATAAAATTAATAGAAAATACCTATTAAGTCCATATTAAAAAGATAATAAAAAATAAAATTAAATATAAAAATAATGAGAAAAAAAAAAAAAAAAAAAATAAAATATCAGTGAGCTAAAAAAGGCGATAGCCGTCAATTTACCGATAACGATGTATTTCTCAAAAAAGCAGACAATGCAATCTACAGATTCGGAACCATCTTCATCTCCAACCTCCTTCAACTTCATTTACACTTGAAGAAACTATTTTTTTTACCACTATTAACTTTAAAATTTATATATAACATTTACATATACGTCATAAATAAAGTATGAAAAATTTATCTCAATTTTAGGTTTAATACATTGTATATTTATTATTAAAAAAACTTTTTTTTTGCTCAATTTAAGAAATGAAGTATTGTACTGTAATGTAATAAATATCCTACTAAATTAAACTTACGTATTACATAATAATAAGGAACATGTATAATCTGGGAATATTATTCATTGTATACGGATCTCAAAAAATAGATGCTATCACTTTATCACCTATACACTAAAAGAATTTAAAATTAATGATTATTCTGGGGGTTAGTACTACGTGATTCGGCCTATGAATGCGGGGGGAGTCAGCGAACCTAACCGCGATCTACGAGGATGCAGTTATAATATCATATTACAATATTTATATATATATATCTAATATAATATATTCATATATATATATAATATATATATTATATATATATATATTATAAATATATATATATATAATATATATAATATTAATATACTATATAATATTATATATTATATAATTATTATATATTATAATATATATATTATATATATATTAACTGCAACACATTTTTTTTTTTTCACTGCTGATTCAGTGATCGATGCCAAGTATACCAGATGCTGGATTAAGAAAAAACATCTAATACATTGTGTTAAAAATAGATCCAAGATGCTAAATTATTTGTAAAAATCCTACCTAATTAATGCCATTATCTTGATATTTCGCTTTAAAAGATATTACCAATCCTAGCGCAGTGGCTAAGCATAGCATAGTCTCAAAAATCTCATATATATACTAATATATAAATCTATATACATATAAATAATATAATAATATATATATATAAAATAATTAAATAATATTAATTTAATATGTTACAAAATTATATTATATATAATACTATATTATTATCAGGGTTGTCAAAAAACCCAACTACCCTGGTTGTTGGATTTTTCAGGGTTTTTAAAGAATTTTTCAGAACATGACCCTGAAAAAATGGGTTAACTCATTTATAGTTTTATAATTATATATATACTATATATATATATAAATATATATATATATATTATATATATATATCAGTATTAATATATATATATATATATATATATATATTTTCCTGTCTTATGTTTATAAAATTAATATATCAATATAATAATTAAATAATATATATAAATCTATAGAAATTAAAAGAAATTAAAAAAAAATCCCAATGTTACCAGGAAGTGGCAGGAAACAAAGTTCAGAGTGGACTGAAGTCACAAGAATAGAAAATAGTTCAAAGGTTCGATGTAAATATTTTGACACCGAGTTAACATCCAAAATTGAGAGAATTCGAAATCATTTACAAAAGTTGAAAAAAATTAAATCGTGCCGCCATCATTTTAGGTTTCAAAGGAAACAACAAAGGACCACAGAAATATCCCAATTTACTCACACTTCTATTGAAATAGTTCTCCTTCCACTCACAGTCAATTGATAAATAAGATCTTATATTCCCTAGTCCAAATCACCATTCTTCATCAATGGCAATTGGCCGTCTGAGAAGTAATATATAGTATATACATATACTATAATATATTATATATATAAGATAATATATATATATATATATATATATAGTATATATATTACTATAAGTATAATATATATTAGTTGATGACGATTAATCGCATCGTCATCGCAAAATGGCATATTTTTTTACATCGTCATCAGGCAAATTTACCGTTATTCTGCCGATTAATTGAACAAATATTAAGATTTTTGAATAATATTAAAACTCAATAATAATAATAATAATAAAATAATGAATAATAAAATAATCAATAATAATAATAATAATAATTTATATATATATATATAAATATATATATATAATATATATATATATATATATAATATAAATATATTAATATATATATATAATATTAATATATATATTATATATATATATATATATATATATATATATATATATATATTATAATAAATATAATATAAAATATAATATATATATAATATACCGTATTTATATATAGTATTTTAATATATATATTATATATATATATATATATATTAACTATATAATATAGTATATATATATATATAATTAATATAAATATATATATATATATATATATATCATATATATATATATTATAATATATATATATATATAAGATATATATATAATAATTATATATATATACCCAGTTTTCTTATGGTATGGTATAATTCCAGTGCTAATGTCGCCTTCTGCTATGCGTTCATTAAATCCACACTCATCCTCCAGAAACATATCAATACACATACCTTTATATTCCACACCCACACCCCCTACTAGACAACATCCCTACACAGACATCCCTATCCTTATATCCATACGTGTAGGAGAAAAATTGCCAACATCGTATGTCCTGCGTGTCGTAGAAGCGACTAAATGGACAGTTAGTTTGGCTGCCTACTACCACTATCTTTGCCAGAATGCTAAGCATGCTCGAAAGGTCGTGATCGCAGTAAGCGCCCCTCTATCCTTCGGCGAAAATGATGAATCGATATCTGATACTAAGTTCATAAAGAATAAACTGTTTGAGGATTAGAGAGAGTGAGGATGGTATTAGAAAGGGAAAATTTCGAGTTTGATCGCTGTGACGAACAAAGATAAAGGAAACGTAATGAGTGGTTGGTGTGAAATGTTTTGTGGCTGCTGAAAGAATGAAGGTTGATAGAAAAGCGATTTTGGCAATTCCTGAGAGTGCAGTTGTGGTAAAGAGCTATGGTAGACTTTGTTGTGTGAGTACAGAAGTCTAAAGGATTAAATTTAAGTTTGAATAAGGATTGTGAAAAGGTGTGGTTGTAAAATATGATCCATCTGAGGGTAATGTTGAAATGAGTACTATTTTCGGGATAATCTGAATGATAGTTTGGATGGGGTGAGTAGAGATTCAGTTTCATTTGCCACCTATCTGCCCATTTGGAAGAATTCTTTTTACCAGTTGTCGCCACCACTCACAGTCAGAGCGCAAATTAGGCATATGAGCACAGACGCAGGATTTTATAAAGTGAGGGGATTAAATTCAATAGGAAATACTAGAAGATGGAAGAGAATTCACAAAACAGAGGTGGCTGGAAAGGAAGCACCACTAGCAACTAGCCTAGAGTTACCAATTGTCAACACAATACTGTGCGCCGGATAACACCTATTGTGCACGAAGGCAGCGTAAAGTGGTGTACGGAATCAAGTGATAAATTCCCATTCGAGACTTGGGCTGCAGTACCTATAGCAAGAGAAAACGCACACAACATCGCCTCGCAAAGATAGAGGGGCAAGTAACGTGGAGAAGTAGAACAGTTTAATAAGCCCTTTTGCCGTGACTCCACCCGTCAAAAACCGGGAAACAGAAGTTCCCCCCCCAAAATGAGAGCAGTACTCCATACATGGGCGATGAGACTTTGTAAAGCGGAGCAACTGAGAAAAGGAGAAAGTCTCTCACAGTCAAACAGAACTTCCAGTTCTTGAGGCCGCCCTAGCACTCGTTGTGATGTGAGGTTTCCAAGCACATTTTTTTTTCCAACGTGATGTACATTTAATTATTGGTCCAACAGGAGAGACGACAAACCGTCGAAAAAGACAGGAAAGTTAGAAGGTATTTGGAGAAAGAGATTTGTAAAAGTTGGGTTTTTAAACAGAATTGAATTCACAAAGTTATTTCTATCCATCTGCGAGAATAAAATCGAAAGATTAAGACGAGAGGCAATTCAGAGTAAAAGGGAAGAATTGATATGAGTTTAAAGAATGAAGGGTCGAGTCAATATAGCATATTGGATAGTTAGAGGGTGAGGTGAGAAGATCATTAATGAAAAGTAGAGATAATAAGACAAACCCTGAGGAACACCACCTATTTTGAAAAGAAGAAGAAGCGCCCCATCAACAAACAGCCGATATTGGAGGGATTTGAAAATAAAAACTAGAATAAATAAGCAAAGAGAAAGGGAGAAAAGTTAAAGGCGGGAGCAGGAAGACAGTGACGCTGCCAATAACCTCAAATGCTTATGGATACGCAAGCGCCACCACCATCTCCCACGTAGTTCCTAAGAGCGAAAAACCATAAATCGTTGATAGGAAATGTATATCCCAGTAAGACTTCGTGCACGAGAGCCTTACTGCTATCGGATTGATTTCCACGTGATCTAAGAACTGAGTTAGAAGGTTTTCAACAATCCTTAGATAAGATACAATGGAAGCTACAGTTCGATAGTTAGAAGGGATCAGAGCGACTTCCTTTTTTCGGGATAGGTTGATATGCAAGCTTCCAACACTAAGGGAGGATAAGTTAGTTTATTGAGACATAAGTAAGACATATAGTTGAGCGATGGCCAAGGAGATTAAGCCTTTTTCAGTTGACGAATTGCAACACCATATGATAGATCGAAATAAGAGAGCAAGGCAGATTTTACCAGAAAGTTGCTAGAGATGAAGTATCTGTCAGTAGGAAGAACCAAGGAGTTAGCGCACTTTCCTTTGATGAAAGCCAGCCTTGCTCGTCGAAGAGTATTCCTGCATCGATTTCTAGCTGAAGAAATTAGCGAGAAGTGAATAAGAAACTCAGAATTTTCACACTTCGAGTAGGGCACTGTATCTAGCTGAATGGCCCAGAAGAATAAGCCCATAGAACCAACTTGATCTATGGAAAGAATGATTAGTTTTTAGAAGGAATGAATGAGATTAGAAAAATTTATCAAAGAGAATGAAGCCTGCCTACATATTAACCATCAAACGAGACAGCTCCCACCTTATCTTTAAATCTTATACATCCACATTAAACACATAGTTGTACCAGTAACATCCTGCCAAACTTTGAAACCTTCTTTAATTAAGTCCCTGGTCTAAATAATTTATACATGTATGAGGAACAGCCACTTGACCTAAGAAATCGTTAAGGACCCCAAACATGTCTCCTCCATAATCTGACTATGACTACTTTCATTATCATTGATTAACTATATTATTATTATTATTATTTTATTATTATTATTATCTATTATTAAATCATATTATTATTCATTATATATAGTATTATTATTAATTGATTAATTTATTAATTTTAAAAAAAAGATAAAATATAATTGAAGGTACGAATTTTTCTTAATATTTACTAAAAATTTTCACGGTAACTATCAAGTTTTTAATTCTTCACTATCATTTATCGTCAATAGTAAACTGCCACATTTTATTATTATTATAATTATTATTATAATACTTATTATATTATTGATTATTATTATTATATTATTTATTATTATTATCCTATTTAACTATAAAGTTGTCTAAAATCAGCACCATACTTGCTTAGAAAACCACGGTTATTATTATTATTATATTATAATTATTATTATTATTATTATTATTATATATTTTATTATTATTATATTGTTATATTATTAATTATTATATTATTATTTATTATAGTAATTACTTATATTATTATGTTAGTAGTTCTATAAAGTAGATAGTAAACGCCTCTCGTATCATGCCTCTCGGTAAAAATAAGTAATTAGTAGTATACTATAATTAAGATATATATATACAATTAATATATATAATATAATATATATATATATATATATTAAATATATATATATATATATAATATATATATATATATATATATATAATATACTATATATATATATATAACTTAGTAGTACCTTTTAACTTGATGAGAGAAAGGAGGTCCTT
>JABUQX010073389.1:0-10000 GCA_015478945.1 Trachelipus rathkii
TAACATGATCTAATTTTATATTGCCCCCAGAACCTATTACCTTCCAAAGGTCAGATGTTATGTAAAAATACTGTTATATATATATATATATATGTTATTATTGGTTATATATATATATATATATATTATATATATTATTATAATAGTTATTATTATTATTATTATTGTTATGTTATATATATATATATATATATATAATACATATATATATATATATGTATATATGAAAGATATATATATATGATATATATGTTACTGGGCTGGTTGTTGGTTATTATAATGTGGCTAAAACTCGAAATATATTGGGCATATATATATATATATATTATTAAAAGAAATATATACATATATTATTATTAGTTATCGATTACATATAGAGTTGTTATATATGAGTTAGTTATTATTATTACATGCTATATGCGTTATATTATATTATATATAGCGTATATTATATTATTATTGTTGTATTTCATATATATATTATTATATTATTATAAATTGTAATATTATTATACATAGTATTATTATTATTATATATTATATTATTAAAATATATTATTATTATTATTATTATTGGTTACATACATATTACTACAGGTATATGCATTACTGGTTGTTGAGCACACGTTACTATATTGTTATATGATATTATACATATTATTACATATTATATATATATTAATATTATGCTATATACATATATATTATTGTTATTAAGAAAGATATATTATTATATTATTATTATACTATATTATATTATATATTAATGGTTGCTGGTTATATGTTATTATTGCTGTTGTTATATGCCAGCTATACAAGTTGGTTGTTGTTGGTTGGTTATGCTATTATATATATGCGCTATTAAGGTTACATATATTATTATTATTATGTTATATTATATTACATATTATATATATATAATATTATATATATTATTATTGTATATTATTATTATATATATATTATATATATATTACATACATATATATATATATATATATATATATATAGATATATATATATAAAGATATATATATATATATATATATATATATATATATATATATATATATATATATATATATATATATATATATATATATATATATATATGTTATATATATATATATAAATAAATATATATATATAAATATATAAAAAAAATATATAAATATATATATATATATATATATATGTGTGTGTGTGTGTGTGTGTGTGTGTGTGAACGTATTAAAAACATATAACACATCTAGATCTTTCTGAAACTTATATAAAATGTTTTAAATGAGTTGTAAACCATAAAACAAATTAGAGAAATAACCCTGAATAAAATTTATGAAGAGTCCAAATTTCATTTATATAATATTTTCTTAAAAGGGTTCTTGTTAGAAATATTGACCAAATCTTATTTTCACGAAATTTATATGAAACTATTAAAATAAGCTAAAAAAAAAAAAAAAAAAAAACAAAACAAAACATAAATGACACTGGAAAAGCGTTAAAATTGCCAAATTTTCTATATTCATAACGTAAAATCAAATCTTGTTGCCAGATGCTTTTTTATTATTATTTTTTATAATTATGGTGTTGAAGAATATTTTACTATTTCCTCACCGTCCATGGATCTATTGAACTAAGGGGGCGGAGCCCACCATAGACAGATGTTCGTGTGCGATGCATTTGCATCTTCGCTTTTCATACATTTTTATCTTCAAATTCGTTTTTCTTCTATTTTACATATTATAAATATGACATTGAGAAACTTCATAACTCTTTCATTGTCATTTTTTTTTTTTTTTTTTTTTTTTTTTTTTTTTTTTTTTTACGTTTTTCCTTCTTTGCAGTTCATTTCAAACATTTTATATAAGTTTAATAACAATCGAGGTGCTGCTGAACAAAATAAAATAAAATTATATATATATAAAAAGTTATGTACATATTTATATATATATATATATATATAAACTAGTTATTTTATATATATATATATCATTATATATATATATATATATATATATATAAATATATAATGTTACCCCTCGGTGGGCTGTAGTTTCCGGGGAGAAAGTAGAGCTAAGGTCCCTTCATATCTCAAAAATCGGTTTTCATCTGATATATTTCGCTTCCATTATATATATATATATATATATATATATACAGATAGTTATATATATATATATATATATATTAAGCATATATTGTTATTATATATATATTATATTATATTATTGTTAGTTAGATAGTATATATATATATTATATATTATATATTTTATATTGGCGTACCTTGAAGATTATACTTTAAGTACGATGATATATATATTACAATATTGGAGCAGTTGAGCATAGCACAGTAAAGCATACATGTTGTTATTACATATATATTACTACTATATTATTGGCTGGCTACAAGGTTGCTGCTGGCTGGTCAAGTTGATATTGGCTGCTATTATTATGGGCTGGCTACATATACTATGCATCGTGCGGCTTCACCCTGGAAGATCATACCTGGGCAGATATAGCATATGGAGTTACTACGTTGTTATTGTTGGCTGGTTATTACATACATATTGCTGGCTGCTGCTATTGCTGGCTGGGCATGCTGTTGCTACTGGCTGGCTGCGTTATTATGCACATACATAAGGCTGGCTGGGCCTGCTATTGAGCATATACATATAAGGTTATTATTATTGTTGCTATTATTATTGTTATTATTGTTGGTTACATATATACATACATATATTACATATGTTGGCTGGCTGGCTGGCTAGCGTTGGTTATTGCTAGCCCATATATTATACATATTGAGCAAAGATACTGGTTGTTGTTATTATAGCATAAGCTATTATATTGGCATATGGCTAGCGTATATATATTAAGGTTGGTTATTGGTTGGTTATTATTATTATATACATATATATATACATAAAACATATATATATATGCAGCCTATATATATATATGTATTCATATATATATATATGATATATACATATATTATTATATATATTATTATAGTTATATATATATTATTATATTATTATTAAGGTTATTATTATTATTATATTATTACATATATATTAATATTATATATTATTATTGGTTATATATATATTATTAGTTATTATATTATAAAGAAGATATTATTATGAAGTTATATATTAATATTATTACATTATGGTTATTATTATTATTATTGGCTATTATAATATATATACATACATACATATTATATATACATATACATATATATATGTATGATATATATACATATTGTTTGCTATATATATGTAGCCCATATATACAATATTAAGGTTACATATATTATTATTAAGGCTATTATATATATATATATATATATATATATATATATATATATATATATATATATATATATATATATATATATATATATATATATATTTTTTTTTTTTTTTTTTTTTAAAGAAGATAAACACCACCCCTCTACTCACGGGCAGAGCCCTAATCTAGGGGGGGGGTACTCATTAACGCCCGAGCAGGACGGACAAGCCCAAGGGAGAGAATAGCTCACATTCTCCCGCCCGACCAGTTAGAACCTGGGACCCTCAAGCTTGGCGAAGTGCCTAACACTGAGTCATCCATGCTCACATATAAATAAATATAAAATAAAAATATATATACATATATATACATACACACATATAAATACATAATAAATACACACGCATATACATATAGTAATATTAACATTATTAATATTATTAAAAAGTTAAACACTATATTTCAAACACAAATTCGCTATATTTCACTATCAATCACTACTAATTTTATTTTGATATTAATATTATTACCATCATTATTATTACTATCATTTCTATCATCGTTATCACCATTACTATAATTATAATTATTATTATTATTATTATTATTATTATTATTATTATTATTATTATTATTATTATTATTATTATTATTATTATTATTATTATTATTATTATTATTATTAATATTATAATTATTATATTTCACACACAAAAAAAACACTATAATTCACTATTATTAGTCCCCATTCACTATACTTTTTATCATTATCATTGACTTCAATATTATCACTATCACTATTATCACTATAACTACTATCATTATTATCACTATATATATAAAATCATCATTATTATCAATATAATATATTTTGCCTTGTCCCAACATTGCACGGGAAGTAAAGGTTGACAGTTGAGGTGGTTTTCTTCTAAGGACAAAGATCAAGAAGCGTCGAAAATCAAATTCTAGAAGTAGTTCAAGGAGATTTTATTCATCATATGATCAGATGACCAAGTAGATTCTAAAATTTCTAAAAAAGAACAAATATCGAATGTAACGTCGCTCCACACCCAATTATTATTTATTTATTAATTTAAATCTCTACTTATTAAAATCCAAAAGTAAATTTATAAAATCGTAAATTATTTTTCGCGTTTTTCTTCTTAAAAAATTTTGAATTCTTTGAACTAACAGTTCTAGCATTCCAATCTCTCAAAAGTAACAGCAACACTCTCCGGCAAATGCACCAGGGGAAGATGGAGATACGGATCCCATAAAGGAGCTCTTCTGACCCTTCAATTTTCTTGTCCATTCCCTTCCAATCTCTTCTCTTTCCTTCTCTTTCCAATCCATCTTGCTTCGACGACTTCCAGATTATTATATATATATATATATATATATATATATATATATATATATATATATATATATATATATATATATATATATATATATATATAATATATATATATATATATATATATATATATATATAGTAGTGATGTAGCAATCTGCGATCTACCACCCTTTTCGATATGAAGGAATAGAGATATAGGTCTGAAACTTGGAATATAATCTTTGTGGATGGGTTAGACGAAAACCGTACTTCAAGTCTGTAGGATGTATATAGAGGTCAGCCCCCGAGAGCGTAGCCGCTACGCCCACGTTTATACCCTTTTGGCTTTCCAAACCCGAGATTGAGTTAAGCCTAACGAGAGTTAGGTTCGAGCGTGATCTCGTCGGAGACGAGATTACGTCAGCGCGCGAGCGTGCGCACACATACACACAATATTATTATTATTATTACAACCAACATTAGATATTATTATTATTATTATTATTATTATTATTATTATTATTATTATTATTATTATTATTATTATTATTATTATTATTATTATTATTATTATTACGAATATGTCGAAGATTCTATTCTCGAAGAGAATCGAATCTGAGTTGAAAAACGATTCCTGTAAGGAATCGTTTTTTTACGCACTCCTACTTTGCTTTCCGCCGAGGTTGCTTCTTCACATCCGGCTCTGAGTCCAATATATATCTACATGGGTTAGAGTTATCGTATTGGGTTAAAATTTGGAGGGGTGTTAGATTAGCGGGCCTCATCGTAGACGACAGCGTACCCCTGCGTCCCCCCTCGTAGGGGGACGCTGCCCCTTAAAAATTAAAATAATCTTAGAAGATTGGAAACTCGGAGACAGGATAGAGGAGTCGGCGCTCGGAGACGGAGTTGAGTTACCCGGAGCTTGGAGTCCAGGAACCCCACCGAGGGTCCCCTTGAAAAAGAAGAAGAAATGGCTGAATGCAAACAGACGTGAAGAAGAAGAAGAAGAAAGGAAGGAGGAGGAAAGGGGAGGAAGCTGGAAAGAAGGAAGAAGAATGACGAAGGAGAGTCTGAGTGTGAGTATGCACAGACACGGTGTAGGAGCCGATGCAGTGTCTAGTTAGTAAACATTCGTATAACAACAATGTTGGGGTCTTTATATAGGTTATTGGGTCTGTAGATTTCGAAAATAATGGTTTCAGAACCATCAAGAAAAGAAAAATAAAAAAAAAAAAAAATAATAAAATTTTTTTTATTTTTTTTGTTTATAACTTACAAATTTTTTTACGTTTTTACATACCCTAAATCGCAAATCACTAAATCAAACCACCATCCAGCCACCATCCTGCTCCCTCTCCTATCCATCCTTGATCTGATCTATTGATTCAAGTCACATTTCGAGTATCATTTTGATAAACATAACATAAAAATCAAGTTCTTTATACAAAGATCAAGCAATATATGCTGACGTGACAAAGTTTTCACATTAATAAAGCTTTTTTAGCATCATCCGAACTATGTATATATTCCACAACGACAAACCCGGCCCCTCTTAAACAGGAATAAACTGTTAAACGTTGCAACAAAGTTTCACACTTAACAACAGTAAAGTAACTACATTACATCCAAAAACGTAACTTATTCACACTTTGTCAAGCATGTCTCTAACATAACAATGTTAATTTTACATTAACATGGTAATATTTAACAAAAATTTACTATAACCTTGTGTAATTATCATACAGACCAAGCGAAAGTATGCTAACGTAACAAAGTTTTCATATATTAATAAAGCCAACATAACATTACCAGAACTAAGAATATAATATACAACGACAAACCTGATACATCTTAAATAAGAATAAACTTACCAACAGTAAAAGTAACTAACAAGACTCACAAAAAACACATTCCATTCATGCTTTATCAAACATATCTCCAACATAGTAATATTTTACAAAAAATTTAGCATAACCGTACCTAACCAGCATAATACCTAATGGGTAAAGACAGACAAAGTAAGTTTTACTCTCTGTAAAGCTAAACTATGAACATTACGCATACTTAACACATACACACACACATACACATTAAACAAACTGCAGACAAATAAACAGCCATCATCATCACGGGGTCAATACCCAACATATGAGGTGGAAGTAAAACAAAAGCCGTATTTTTTGTAACATATACTATTGAAAAGCGTTATATAAATACATAAAAACATATAAATACATAAAAATATAAGTTTATTTTTAAATATATTAATTCATCTGATCAGCGAACATAGGATTCAAAGCCGGCAAGCTCCCATATATTCTCTAAAAGAATCAACATCCTTGAAAGGGACAGGGCATAAATGCCTTCTGTACAACACTAAACCATTTTTTTAAGTGTATGACTCTCTGACATCTAACAGCACTCCTGCTCATTTTCTCATACAAGCAGAGGAAGTGAAACTTTGTCCAAACCGGATATTATTAACGCACTTCTGTATACTGCATTATACGGAAACCATATGTTTCGGTGTAAATATCCCAGATTACACCATGTGATATATGTATTAAGTCCTCAAGTATGTCAACATCAAGCTAAGGTGCGATGTTAATTGTTTTTTTATTTTAAGCAATGCTGTGTAATATTTTCAGATGTTCGAACTGTGAAACCCATACACGTACATGCATGAAGGTCACACAATCGATGGTTTCCAATAGTTGCGTACATCAAGTTTTAATACCGTCACATGATGAGAACGCAACGTCTATTCTATTTCATCACCTCTCAATGAGATCACCTCTGGATAGATATTTCACGACACCTCGTCGATCCATCGATGTAACACAATACTATCTCAGTCATGCAGCTGCGATATCGATAATCTTGATGAATCCATCAGCACAAACGAATAATGGTCTATTATTTGAACCTCTGGCTGGAATACAAGCAATGTATCGGTATCCATCCGGTTACGAATAAATATAAATGACACATCATTGGGAATAACGAAACTCCTCGTAAAGATATTAACAACAAGCGTAGAGATGCTGGGAGATGTCATCGTACCAGCACAGCGAAAAATGTCCTACTGACGGAAATCGTAAGCGTATACAACCCTTATAGGTAATGAGATTCTTTCTTTCACCAATCAGAAGAAAGTAAACAAGAATACAACGTACGAATGAACCATATCAGTTCAAAAAGGGTATATATTCTCGTTAGACAACAACAACAACGACAACAACAACAACAATAACAACAACAACAACAACAACAACAATAACATAGTACAAAATAATTTCTTTATATACCAACCAACGAATATATGCCAACGTAACATTGTTTTTGCATTAATAAAGCTAACATATAGCATTACCTGTTAAGAATATAATACTGTACAATAACAAATTCTAACACACCTTACGCTAGAATAACAACAACTAACATTAACAAAGTTCCATGCCACTTACCAGCAGTAAAGTACCTAGCACAAAGCGTGCCAAAAACGTAACTTTCTTTCACACTTTTTCAAGCATATTCCTAACATATCAATGTTAATTTTACATTAAACAACTGATTACATAGCATTTCGAGTATCATTTCGATAAACATAGCGCAAAAATGAGTTCTTTATATACTAAACTATCATCGAATATATGCTAACATAACAAGGTTTTCATATTAATATAGCTAACACATAGCATCATATGAACTAGTAAGAAAATAATGTACAACGACAAACTAACACAACTTAAGCAATGAATAAAGTGTTAACATTAGCAAAGCTCTACACTTAACCCACCTGTAAAGTAACTAACATTGTACAAAACGTAACCTATTCACACTTTTTCCACATATCTCTAACATATTAACGATAATTTTACATTGACATAGTAATATTTAACAAGGATTTATCATAATCTTGTCCAATTATCATACAGATCAACGAATAATTGTAGACATAAAGTTTTATCCAAACATAACACAAAATAAGTTCTTTATATATACTAACCATCGAATATTTGCTTAACCAACAAAGCTTTAGCATCAATAAAGCTAACATATCATAACTGTAACCAAGAATATAATGTACAAAGGCAAACTTAACATACCTAGCGTATGAATAATCAGCTAACATCCTGAAAATTCCCCTACTTATCAAAGGTAAGTAGCTAATAGGTCATACAATACTCGATATGTCTCCCACCTTTCTCGCATATCAGCAACAGGTAAACCGCACTATCTAACAAAATCCCTTAACAAAGTGACCAATCTATCAAAGATACCGAACATCTGGAACTATGAATTAACACACCATCTTCACCCAAGCAAGCCACCGCCTTGTTATAAAAACTCCAATTAATCAAGAAATAAACATAGACATTAGCAAAAATTCTGTCTGGGGCAAACCTAACATTACCTAACAAAAACTTAACTAGGCTCACGTTTCAACAGGTACATCATCGTCAGCAATGAAAAATATCTTCTTACAAAAAACTCATCATTTCTCTAACAAATCAGTGTTATTTTCAACATTGTCATAGTAATATTTAACATACCTAACTTACGAATAACATAATAATATTAATATAGCAAGTAATAAATATTAATATTGAAATATAGCAAATAGTAGTGATTATTGGTAAAATATAGTGTATTTTGTGTTATATATAATATAATATAATACAATAATAATAAAAATAATGAAAATAATAATATGAATAGAATATATATATATATATATATATATATATATATATTATAAAGAAAAAAATAGATATTATATAGAGAAGTATAGTTATATTGTATATATATTATATATATATTATTACTATGTTGCTATATAAGGTTATCATTGCGAAAGCCCTTCCTGGGAGTTGTTACATATATATATATTATTATATATATATATATATATATATATATATATATATATATATATATATATAAATATTATATATATGTTAAGTTGTTATAAAAATAATATAAGAAATATATTGTATACATATATATATATATATATATATGATAGATGGGAAATATATATATAATATAATATGATGAGAGGAGGAGAGTATGAGGAGAGGAGAGAGTATATATGATATGATAAAAAAGCAAAAGTTAAATTATACACAGCATATATATAAAATAATATATTATATTTACATAATATATATAGATTATAAGATAAAGAAAATATATTTTATGGAGGAGATGATAATAAAACACATATATTACATATATATATGTTAGCACGCGTGCTTTATTTTTACAACGCGTATGTTTGAGCTGATTTATAATATTACTGGCTTCTGTCTATCCTCATATTATTTATTTATATAAAAAGCGCCCGGTAGCTCAG
>JABUQX010073389.1:17500-30453 GCA_015478945.1 Trachelipus rathkii
TTTCTAGTATATGATCCTAACAGTAAATTTAAGGGGTGACGGACATGATTCAAAAATATATAGGACCAGTTACGTTTTACGACCGTCAGTTTTAAATTTTTTTTTTTTTTTTAACTAAAGGAATACCCAAGGGTAAACCGCAAGAGCGATAGAGGTTCTCGGCCTTCCGGAACGACAGGTAGACCATTTCTCTGGCAGCAGTCCCGAACCCCCGCTCTTTGGTATGGTGTCGTGGGGTTCCTCCGCCCCCCTACGGGTATGGAAAACGTCCCCTGTCCCCGTCGTCAGCCTCCCTAATTTTTTTATTTTTTATTAATTTTTTTTTTTACATTTTTGTAATAAGCTTTACACGCTGATTCCAAATATGTAATTGGTTTTTCTGTAAGTGTCGTACTTTTCGAGATTTTTTTTTTTTTTTTTTTTTTTTTTTTTTTTTTTTTTTTTTTATAATAAGCCTTATACGCTGATTTCAAATATGTAATTGGTTTTTCTGTAAGTTTCTCCCAAAGGAATCCAACAAAACCTAACTTTAAGTATTTCCCATGATGATGATATATATATATACAGTTATTACTATATATATATTATTATTATTGTTATTATATACATACATATATATATATATATATATATATTGATATGTTATATATATTATGTTATATATTACTATATTATTATATGTATATTACATATACATGTTATTATTATGTTGTATACATACATATTATTATTATTGGTTGCTAAGAGTATGAAGAAGATATATAGTTAGTTGGTTATATATATGTTATATATTATTATTATTACATAGCATATATACATATACTGTTGCTTCACTAAAGTTAAAATTAAACTCGTATTTTATCATTTTCCTAGCTTCTTTTCAAAATTTCAAATGTATCGATATTTCAAATATTTCGATATTTCAAATGTACTCGATTCGATAGGTAAGAAAGTATACTTTGTCCATATATATATATATATAGAGAAAGAGAAAGTATATATATATATATATAAGTTGTTATATAGCATATATATATATATATATATATATATATATATATAAGAGCAGTATATATATATTATATATATATATATATATATATATATATGACCTCTTCTGTTTTACGACCCGTCAGTTTTGAATTTTTTTTTGTTTTTTTAATATAGCTTCTAGTATATGATCCTATCAATCAATTTAAGTGGTAACGACATGATTCAAAAATATATAGAACCTTTGCTTTTACAACTCCGTCAGTTTCCAATTTGTTTTTTTTTTTTTTTTTTTACTAAAGTATACCCAAGGGAAAACAGCAAAGATGGCAGGAGTCGGGGTCTCTCGACTTCCGGGAAATCCAGGGTAGGATACCTCTCATTTCCTTCTCCGGGAGGGAAGAAGTCCCGAACCCCTGCTCAGGTATTTGGGTGTCGCGCAGTCTTCCGCCCCTTTACGCCGGGGTATGGAAAACGTCCTCCTCTGTCCCCTCGTCGGCTCGAGCCCCTAAAATTTTTTTTTTTTTGCAGTTTTTTAGTACTATTTTTTTTTAAATTTTTATAATAAGCCTTATACGCTGATTTTCCAAATATGTAATTGGTTTTTCTGTAAGTGTCGTATCTTTTTGAGATATTTAATTTATGAAAAAAATGTGTTTTTTTTTTTTTTTTTTTTTTTTTTTACATTTTGTGAAAAAGATTATACGCTGATTTTAAATATGTAATTGGTTTTTCTGTAAGTGTCGTACTTTTCGAGATATTTCATTTTTAAAATAATATTTAACAAAAATGTGATTTTTAAAAATTATTTAAAAATACTTCGAACTTGAATCATGTCCGTTACCACTGAAATTCATTGTTGTATCATATAGTAGCAATATATTAAAAAAAAACAAAAAAATCAAATTAAAACTGACGGAGTCGTAAAACAGAATAGGACCATATATGGACATATATATATATATATATATATATATATATATATGCAGCATATGGTTATTATATATATATATATATATATATACTGTTATGCGCGGTGGTGCGCATATTATTATGTTATACAGCAGATAGCGCATAAAGGTATTGGGTTGCTGTATATATTAAGGTTATTATATATATATATATATATATATTTATATATATATATATATATTATTATATATTGCTATATATAAATTTGCCTGTAATTTTATAGAATATATATATATATATATATATATATATATATATATATATATATATGCAGTATATATATATATATATATATATATATATAGTGTAAGCGAATATAAAAAAAAATTGAGAAAAACAATTAATATAAATAATATAAAACAAACAATATAAATAAGATGTTAAGAAAAGAAAAACTCTTCAATTGACTAAACTCTAAAGACTAGAAAATTCCTAACAACTCTCATAATATATAAAATCAGATCTTGATCCTTGCTCTTTATATTACTTGGGATCTTTCATGACTCGGATATTTTATAATATGATAAAGCTTTGAAAAAATTCTACGATCGCTTCCACCCTTTACATGAAACCCTTGAATCATCGATCACTTCTATAGTATACATGTTATAGCATAAGGTGCAGGTTACACAAGTTGCATACAGGTTATTATTGGCTATTACGCTGGGCTGTATGGAGCTGAAGGCTGGCTGGTTGGCTGGGTTGGTTGGCTGGCTGTTGGCTGGGTTACAACATACATACATATATATATTGTTACAGCTAGCGTTGTTGGCTATTATATTACATAAATATACATATACAAGGTTGGTTATTGCTGTTGCTGTTGGTTAGCATAGCAGCAGCTACATATATATACATATACATACATATTGGTTATTGGCTATTACATTACATTACTGCTGAGCGAGCAGCTGAGCTAGCTACATGGGATATATTATGCAGCAGCATATATATATATATATATATATATATATATAAAATAATAATAATAATAATAATAATAATAATAATAATAATAATAATAATAATAATAATAATAATAATAATAATAATAATAATAATAATAATAATAATAATAATAATAATAATAATAATAATAATAAAGATGACGATGATTGTGTTGACATTAAATCGAGAGTCTTCAAAGATAAGAAGTAAAATTGACACGAGAAATGGATCAATGAAACTCGTCACAAATTAGACTTTTGAAAAAGTTTCTCTAAAGTCATTTCGAAATGTTTACACTCATATTGACAAATAGAAACTATTTAAATAGTTTTAACTCTCTCTCTCTCTCTCTCTCTCTCTCTCTCTCTCTCTCTCTCTCTCTCTCTCTCTCTCTCTCTCTCTCTCTCATTTCTTTTTTCCTTTATACTCTTCCTCCTTATCGATAAATGCTAACTTATTTTATATTTTAATATTACTATTTTATTAGTATAATATTAATAATAATAATTTATGTTATTGAAGACCTTAATTTTGTAAATATTCCGGTCTTGAACACTTAAAATAGATATCAAATTTTTTTTTACCATATTAAGTTTATTTTTATTTATTTCTCTCGAAACTAAATTAGGAAAGGGTGTGTTCGATATTTCGATGGCACTAATAAATTAACACTGTTCCTGATGATGGTCATAGGCCCTTCTAAACGAGCACACAAAACTCGGTTCTTTTTCGTGCCATGCAAGCACCAGTTAAATTGTTCAGTGTGTTGTACATTGATCCATCTATATTAACGTTTAAAACGTATTCAAGTATTGTTTGCACAGAATCCATACGCCGCGCTTTATACGCCCTGGAGAAAGTGCCATAAAGCTATAAGTATATATATTCCACTTTTTAGCTGTGCTGGCTGTAATATGTAGCGTTTGTTTTAATTTTGTTGCAAGTTCGCTGAGTGTGTTTGGTTGTTGAATGGCTCGCCGTTGCTGTTGTGCTTTGTTGTTCGTTGTTGTTTGTTGTTGGTTGTTGTGTTGTTTTGTTGTTGATAAATATATCATACGTTCAAGTAAATTTTTTTATTACAACAGCTTTTCACAACATATCACTAAAAATATTAAATCGTTAATTTTTACATAATCAATTGTAATATCGAAACTAACAAAAATATATCTCATTCCAGCCTAGCCTATCTTGACATACAGCAAATTCATGTAACCTTCGGCCTTTTTTTTCTTTGTGTAAAAGTCTCCCTTCTCTGTCCCTGGTTTATTGGTGTGGTTTCGGTCGTGTTGTTTGGGCCGCTTTGTTTGTGTTGTCTGTCTGGTTTGAAGGGTAACTAAATTAGAAGTCACTTACCGAGCAGAAGTATGTCAAGGCATCCTTCAATCTTATAACTTACCACATCAGCCGCTCAAATATTATTATTATTCATTAATTATTATATTATATTATATTATTATTATTATTATTATTTAATGTCATTAATATTCACTATTATTTTAATATTATTATTGATTGATTATTCTTATTAGTATATTAGTTATTATGTATCTATTATATGCAACTATATATGGTTTTATGGAACAAACAAAACCTAACAATACCACACACACATCATCAGCCCACACCACATCATATTTGCTTTCATATGGCACACACCACACACACCACACATCACACTCACACACACACACACACACACAGTTACACACAACACCACACACACACAACACACACACTCACACATCACACACACACACACACACACCATAATAACACCGTCACGTGACGCAAACATGTACTAAATTTACAATCAACATGACTGGCTATTTCTATGATGTCAATCAGATTGTGTATCATTTTCTAAACCCTCGTTGGAAGACATTGTTAACATTTTTTTACATTTTAGGGTATAAACATTTCGCTTTTTTTATTGTTATTTTCTTTTACGTTTCTATTATTCCCTATATTTATATGTTGTTAACACAGTTTTAGTTATTTATGTTATTCATTGAGCCTGAACTCAAGGGTTCTAACCCCCAAAAGGGGGTTTTTGAGTCATCTAATCTTAAATGTTTATTAAATATCGATAGAATCATTTTTGATGATTTCAATGATTATCGATGTTTTGTACTCCCATGACCCAGACAGAACACGTCGCATTTTAAAATCGTCTTTCCATACGTCTCTGGTTACTGAAAAATAGATATATCGAACTAAGAAAATATTACTATAATCATTCGTTCGATAGTATCGCTGTAGGATGGAGCACGAGCCGGATTGGAAGGACCTGGAAACCTGGAAACTGGAAATGAATATAGTATTATTATATATATATAAGAATAGTAGATATATATTATATTATATATATATATAAATATATAATATTAGTAAGTATATATATATTATATATCGTTAGAATATATATATATTTTTTTTTTTTTTTTTTTTTCTTTTTTGGGGGGGGTGGGTTCCCATTGGGGGGGGGGGTCCAGGAAGTATTTCCCATTCCAGTTTCCAGGTTCCTTGAATCCTTCTCAGGATTCCAGGATTCCAGGATTCCAGTCCCCTCCAATCGGTGTGCTCCACTACAGCGATATATCGAACGAATTTTATTAATAATTTCTTTCGATTATATTTTCCAGTCAATCCAGAGCACGTAGAAGACGATTTAATACATCGATATAGGGGTATAATAAACATCGATTAAATCTGATTGAAATCAATCAAAAAAATGTTTCTATCGGTTATTTAAAACCTTCTAGGATCCAAACCCCTTTTGGGGTTAGAACCCTTGAGCAGGCTCAAAATGATATAAATACTAACTTTTAACAAATATAAATTAATAGGAATAATAGAAACGTAAAAGAGAATACATAACAAAACGAATATATATTTATTTAACATGTAAATGTAATATTGTCTCCCACGATGTTAGGAACACTGATACACATCTGATTGACTCATCAGAAATAAGCATCATGTGATCTGTAAAAGTACGAATGATGCCAGGCTACTGTATTAAGTAAATGTCTATAATTAACATGTGTGTGTGTGTGTGGTTGTGTGTGAGGTGGTGTGTGTGTGTGTGTCGTGTGTGTGTGTGTGTTCTGGGTTCGTGGTGGTCGAGTGTGTGTGTGTGTTGTTGTTGTGTGTTGTGTGTGGTATGTTAGGTGTGTTATGTTCATATACAACATATATAGTATGATATACATAATAATAAGAATAATAATATAATGAATATATAAAAAATCATAATAATAATCAGAATAATGATATAAATAATAATAATAATAATAATAATAATAATAATAATAATTAATAATTATATAATGTATTTGAGCGGCTGTTATAGAAATGATGAGATTGCCTTGCCAATACTCCTGTAAGTTTTGAAACCTTCTAATTTAGTTACCTTTGTTAATGAAAATGCTTATTGTCAGTTTAGGCTAGGATGAAATTTAGTTTTTTGTTAGTTTCGATATTACAAGTTAATGTAAAATTAACATTAATATTTTAGAGATATGTTTCGAAAAAGAATTGTAATATTTTATTTAACTGTATATGATACTGATTTATCAACAACAACAACACAACAACAACCACCTGACAACAAACAACAACAACAACAACAACCAACAACAACAAACGCAGCCCCATTTCAACAACAAACAACTCATCATGCAACTGCAACAGAATGTAACACAATACGCTACAATTTCCAGCAACAACAGCTAAACCAAAGAGATCTACTTTTATGTTTATTTTATACCAAAAAGATACCTTATAATATTGCCTTGAATCAATAGATGTCAATGATCAATAGATCAATTAGATCACGGTTGGGGTAGGAGGGTGGCTAGAGGGCAGTTTTTAATTAACTGATTTACTACTTTACTGGCTTCTAGGTAATGTTAAAACATCAACAATTGTTTTATATAGATGAATGACATTGAATCAGTAGATCATAGATCATAGGATCATATATCAATTAGATCATTGGAAATGAGTAGAAGGGTAGAAGGCAGTTTGAATTAACTGATTAACTGATTTATCTGGCTTAGAGTATGTAAAAAATGCAAATTCTTTAAAAGTTAGAACATAAAAAGATATAAATTTTTTAGTAAAAAATCGAAAATTAAAGAACAAAACAAAAATAAATAAAAGTTTGTGTAAATTATAACAGAAATATGACTTGAATCAAAGGATTCAATAGATCAATAGATCATGGAAATGAGAGGACGGGAATGGTGGGTTGGGTTGTTTAACTGATTTACTTGATTACCGTGCTGTAGAGTGTGGTATAAATGCTAACATTTTAGTAATTTTAAATATTAAAGAAATGAGTTCCTGCGTTATAGAATCAAATGTCTACGGAAACAAAAACAAAATACTAATAAATTAGTTTTGTGTTAGGGGATTACTAAAAATGTGACTTGAATCAAGAGATCAATAGATCAATAGATCATCAGATCATGGACGGGGTAGAGGCAGTGATTTACTGATTATCTGATTTACTGAGTTTGGAATTTTTAAGAAAATGGAAACTTTTGTAAAGTAAAAAAAAGTTTCCAGAAAATTTTAGTAAACGGAAATCTTTAAAGATAAATCAAAACAAAAATAAATAAAAGTTTTGTTTTGTTATAATCAAAAATATGACTTGAATCAATGAGATCAAGTAGATCAATGATCGTGGAAGATAGGTAAGGTGACTGGAGCGCATTAGTTTGATTAACTGATTTTACTGAATTATGCTTTAGGGTATGTAAAATCAAGAATTTTTTTTAAGTTATAGAACAATAAGAAGTAAAATTTTAAAGTAAAAAACAGAAATGTTTAAAAAAAACAAAGACAAAAAATAATATAAAAGTCATTTCGGTGTTATATTAAACTCTGATATGTTAGCTGTTATCCAAATAGATCAATAGATCATGGAAGGGTCAGGAGGGTGGCTGGATCATGTTTGATCTTTGACTGATTTAAGCTGTTTACTGATTTTAAGGTGTGTGGTAAATAAGCATGAATTTTGCTTAAGTTATGAACAAAAAATAAATACAAAGGTTTTTTATGTTATGTTATACAGAAAATGACTTGAATTCCCACCCTTCAGTGATCAATAGATCAATAAAATGTCAATGGATAGGATAGGAAGGTTTTTGGATGGTAGTTTGTTTACTGATTTACTGCTTTAGGGTATTGTAAAAATGCAAATTTTTAAGTTATACACATAAAAAAGGAATAAAGGTTTTTATAAAAACAAAATGTTCAAGTGAAATACAAAACAAATAATAAATAAAAGTTTTGGTTATATTATAACAAAAGAATATTACAACTTGAATCAATAGATCAATAGATCAATAGATCATGGAAGGGTAGGAGGTGGCTGGAACAGTGCAGTTTTGATTAACTATTAACTGGATTTACTGCTTTACAGGTATTGAATAATAATCGAGCGACAAATTTAAGTTATACAACAAAAAGACTAATTAACAAGTTATTTCGTGCTTAATAGTTATAGCAAATATGTCTTGAATCTACGAATTCATAAGATCAAGTAAGATTCCATACAGTCAACTAGAAGTTGGAAGGTAGGAAGGTGGCTGGAACAGTTATTGATAACTGATTTACTCGATTTACAAGCTTTAAGGTAGTAAAAATGCCAAAACTTTTTTTAAATATTGATACCATAATAAACTAAAATTTGTGTTATATATAAAAATAATGTCCGAATGAATCAATATCTCAATAGATCAATAGACAATAGGACTCAATAGATCAATAGATCAATTGGAAGGTAGGAAAGGCCTGCTTGGAAGGCAGATTGTTAGTTCGATATTATTGGCATTTTTTATGCTTTATAGGTTTTAAAAATGCAATTTTTTAAGTTATAAACAAATAAATTAAAAGTTCTAATGTTTATAAGGGATAATTTTATCTGTGAACTATAGATCAAGTAGAATCAATAGATCAATAAATCAATAGATCATGGAAGGAATGGAAGGTGTTTGGATGGTACTCTTGTTGATTTACTGATTTACTTGATTTACTGATTTACTGTTAGGGTGTGTAAAAATTCAAACTTTTTAAGTTATAAAATAAAATAAATAAATGCTTTATATAAACCACCTAATCTTTTAAGAAACAAACGAAAGAAAAGTTTTTGAGTGATAGTTTATATGTCAAAAGTATGAACTTGAATCATATAGATCAAGTAGATCGAATAGAGTCAATAATGCCATGGAAGGATAGGAAAGGTAGTTTTGATTAGACTTGAATTTATTGAATTTACTTCGCTTTAAGTATGTAAGAAGGCGAAATGTAAGTTTAACATACATAGAAATATAAAATTTAGTAAAAACAATTTTTTAAACCGATAACAAAAAAATAAATAAGCAATTTTGTGCTATGTTATCAAAATATGACATGAATCAGTTATGATCAATAGATCAATAGATCAATAAGATCATTGATGGTAGGAGGAGTGAATGGGTAGTACTTGATTTCTCTGAATTTCACTGATAATACGGCTTTTAACTACGGATTTACATGGATTTTATGATTTACTGCTTTAAGGGTATGTAAAAAATGCCAATTTTTTTAAGTTATAAACTAAATAAGTTTAATTTTAGTAAAACAAATGTTTTTCAAAAGACAAAAAAAAATAAAAAATGAATTTTAATAGTAAAGGAGAAAAGACAATGTTGCCAAGATATATCACGACAAGAAGGAAATTAGTGTATGTTATGTAATACCAAATATGACTTGAATCAAATTAGATCAATAGATTCAATAGCTCAATAGGTTCAATAGTCAATTAGAATAGATCATGGAAGGTAGGAGGGTATTGGATGATAGTTTGAATATTACTGATCTTACTGTTTACTGATTTATCTCGATTTCAACTAAATTTTATCTGCTTTAAGAGTATGATAAAAATTCAAATTTTTTTATAGTTATAAACATAAAAAACAGGTGTAGTGAAAACAATTCTGCAAAGGTCCTCAGAAAAGTCAAAAAATAAATAAATAGTTTGGTGTTATATTATACAAATAAATATGACTTGAATCAATTCAAGCTATAGATCAAAGATCATCGCGATGGGTGGGTATGAGAAGCAGTTTTGATTAACGAATCTTATCTTGATTTACTAGCCCTAATGTAATGATACACTAATGATTATTTTAAAGTGATAAATTAAAACCGATGTCCACAACAGATGCAACAAAATGATTGTAAAGCAATAAATCAATGATAAATATTTTTATAGGTAAAAACATAATTTAAAAGAAACACAAACAAGAAATAATAGACAAGTTTTTGTGTTGTAATGTTAATAGCAAAATATGATTTGAAATCAATAGATCAAGTAGATCAATAGATTCAATATTTCAATAGATCATGGAAGGCGTAGAGGGCCATTTGATTTACGTGATCAAAGTAACATGCATATCAATAGTAAAAAGCAAATGTATTTAATTTACCGGTTCAGAAGAATGAATTTTTGTAAAAACAAAATTGTTTAGCAGAAAAAAATATAAACTAAAAGAGTTTTGGTTTATTTGTACAATACATAGACTTAATAGTCAATAATCAGTAGATAATAAAGAGAGATCAATAATTCACAAGGAAGCTCAATAGATCCAGGGTGGAGTGGTGAAGCGGTGATTGCAAATTTTATGCTGATTACTGCTTTAGGTATGTAAAAGAATCAAAATTTCTTTTTTGCATGACATAAATAAGTTTACAATTTTAGTAAAACCAAAATGTTAAAGTGCAAAAGCAGCGCATGTTTGGTGTCCTTATGCCGCAAAAATTAACAAAATAATTAAACTAACAAAAAAAATATTTAAAAATAATATATGTAAGATAAAATATTATGAAAAAAAAATAAGTTAAAATAAAGGAATAAAACAAAAATTAAAAACAACAAAGTTTTAAGAAACGTAAAATAAACTTACCAAAAAAAATGAAGTTAAGAAAATAAAAAAAAAAAAAAAAAAAAAAAAAAAAAAAAAAAAAAAAAAAAAAAAAAAAAAAAAAACAAAGTAATAAAATCATCAAATAAAAACTACAAAAAAAAATAAATTTGAATAAAATTTTAAAAATTAAGTAATTAAAAAAAAAGAAAATCATTAGTTTAATAAAAATCATGAAAAACATAAAAATGTAAAATAATAAAAAATATTAGATAAAAAAATAAAAATAGATAAAACTACCTTAGATAAATGGATAAAACAAAAATTATCTAAAAAAATTTTAAAAAAAAAATAAAAAAATAAAAAATCAAAACAATCAAAAAAAAAAATATAAAAATTAACACAAAGTAAAAAAAATGTAAAATAAAAAACATAAAAATAAAAACAAAGCCAATCAGAGTATATTGCATTCAAGTTTTAGGAAAAACCAAAATATACTTAGTTAACATTTATAAAAAAAAAATGACTTGAAAATACAAGTCCCTCAAACGGAGGGGGGCTTTAGTAAACAAAAACGGTTATCTTTTAGCGCAAGACTGGATGCAATGACGATAATGGTCACATTATAGAACAGGAAACCCAGTAGTTAGAACATTAAACCGATCTTGGGATTACTAAACTTAATTTCTAACGTCAATGCACCTAAGACCCAGACATCGAAGAGCACACTGAGCATACGCCGAACATAACACACTAACTCACACACCCCGGTGCCACCTGACCAACTCTGGAATCCTCTCAGCCTCCTCCTCCTTCCTCATCTTCTTCCTTCCTACCTCGTCACCTTCCTGCTACTTCCTTCTTCTTCTTTCCTTCTTCTTCTTAACTCTCTTTAAGGCGTAGCATACTTGGCATTCTACTTCTTTTTTTTCAGGAGGGGACCCCTTCCAGGTCCTGGACTCTGGATCCGAAAGCTCCTGCCGGACTCCGACTCCAACACTCCGTCTACCGATCTGCTGCGCTCTCTACTCATCCTCCAAGGTTTCAGTCTTCTGCGAAATTGATTAACAGCCTTCTTAAGGAGCCAAACCTCCCTTTGGGGCCCCCGCCCCGCCCTTGTTGGGCTAAAATCCTTGAGTTTCAGTTCTCAGCACCGTCAAAAAGTCGGTCTTCCCAGACCCTTAAATTCGGTCTCACCGAGCCGTTTAAAGAAACCTCTAATCTTAAGCTAGTATCAAATCAATCGTAATGAACAGATGGTAGAATTCCAAGTCAGATGCCCGTACATGACTGGAATTACCAAAACCTTCCAATAATAATTTTCAAGTCTTGCCCTCGACGGCAGGGCGTCCAATGGGAAAAAAATATCCCAAAATCTCCCGATTCGGGGTACTCGACGACTGGATTATGCGACCCAAAACGCTAAGCGAACGTAGCGCTACAAAACTCCAAGGGCCAAACAAAACAACCGGTCCAAGCTCCAACTAATCCTTGATCGGGGTTAAAAAAACGGTCAGCGCGTGGCGCTGGTACAACACGTGCCACTTTGGGGTACCCAAACAGGCCGGTTCTGCGGCAATTCTCTAGCCGGGGTTGTCCAGCCTACTCGCCCAAATATATATATATATATTATGATAATATAGTATATAATATGATAATATTATTATTATATTAAAATTATAATATAATATATTATAAAATATATATAATATATAGTATAAGATATATATATTAATATATAATATATTTATATATCTACGCGCCTTAATACACATAACATAAGTATATATATATACTATATTCCGGTAGTTCTGCTGAAGATGTGGTAAACTTTTCAAATTATCCGCGACCATCCAAAATTGGATCTTGTATCTGATTGCCAAGGTGTTTCGCCTTTGATAATTCTTCGATAATCGATAGTGTCTTTTGACACCTCTGAAAACTCTTCATATATATATTATAATTATATATAATTATATAATATATATATATATAATATATATATAAATATATATATATATATATATAGTATATTATATATAATAATATATATATATTTAATATATATATTTATATATATATATATGAATATATAATTAATTATGAGCAAAAACTTTGTAAATTTATATA
>JABUQX010073390.1:7500-49540 GCA_015478945.1 Trachelipus rathkii
TGAGATGTTTCCATAAAAGATTCTATTTTATTATTTATAATTAAAATACAATGACTTTATTTAAATATGTTGTAAAATAAATGTATATACAAATTAGAATATTAGAAAGAATACATTTAAAACCTTTTGAGCTTCGCAATGATAAAGATTTGAACGACGATTTGCCTTCTCAAAATGTTGCGTATTTGAATAATTGTTTTATTTTATAATTTTAAGAAATGGATAATAAAAGATTATTTAAGTTAGTAAATATATTAATATATTGTATAATATTATTATTTAATTACTTGTAAGTGTTTAAAATTAATTTAATAAGCCTAATAGTTTAAAAGCTTTTTTTCTATGTTATTTGAAGAATTTTGAAAAATTTGAACTCATGACAGGTCCAATTAAAAAAATATCTTTTAATTTTATCAGTTTTTCAATAACTGAATATTGTTGTAAAGTTTTATTACTGAAGGCACATTTAAGTAAATTTTTCGCCATATCATAATCCATATCGAAATATTGATGATAAGAATAATATTAGGCGTTAAAACGTTTCTTTTGAGTTTGTAAATAAATGTATTTTTCTTAGCTATTAAAAATAGATTAGTTACCCTTTATTTTCAAGGAAGTATGAATAATTTAGACTTATTTCAATAAAATTAATTTCTTTAGATTGTATGAATAATATTTAAGAATCATTTCATTTTAGTTAGTAATTTGATTGTTCAAACTTCTTTGAGGAATAAAAGAGGCTTAAGATTTGATGATTTTAGAAAGCAACTGGAGTAAATCTCTAGGCTCTCTCAAAAAGGCAACTGTAGTTTAACAAAAACAATTACATATTTTGGAATCAGCGTATAAAGTTTATTAAAAATGTAAAAAATAATAATAATAAAAATAAAAAAAATAAAAAAATAAAAAATTAGGTAGCTCGAGCCGAGGGACAAGAGGAGGGGACGTTTATTCTTCCTACCCGTAGGGGAGGGCGGAGGAACCCCCGCGGCGGCACCCAAATACCAAAGAGCGGGGGTTCCGGAGACGCCTCCCGGAGGGGGGGAAATAGTCCTACCCTGTCGTTCCCCGGAAGGCCGAGAGACCCCGACTCCTGCCATCTTTGCGGTTTACCCCTTGGGTTTTCTTTTGGTTAAAAAAAAAAAAAAAAATTTAAAAGTTACGGATCCGTAAAAACAACTGGTCCTATATATATTTTAATCATGTCCGTTACCAACTGAATTTCATTGTTGGTATCATATAGAAGCAAGAAATATATTTTAAAAAAAACAAAAAAAAATAATCAAAACTGACCATTGTGTAAAACAGAAAAGGTCCAATAATTTAGACTTATTTTATTAAAGTTAATTTCTTTAGATTTATATGAATAATATTTAAGAATCATTTCATTTTAGTTAGTAATTTATTTGTTCATCTTTCCTTTGACGAATAAGAGGCCACGAAGATTGATGATTTTATAAAAGCAACTGAGTCATCTCTAGGCTCTCTCAAAGCCTGTAAGTCACTAGCCGAAACCTTTTTAAACCGGGCTTCCTCAGTGGTTGCTGGAGCTCAACCCCTATCCACTCAGTGGTTGCTGGTTGGTAGGTCCCTCTCCAGGTAGTGGTTGCTAACCAGGCCCTCAAGGCCTTCCCCCTTGAACCCTCAGTGGTTGCTTGGTTTCCAAACTCCATATGCTGAGTTCCTCAGTGACCCTCAGTGTTGCAGGAGTTACACCCCTATACACATCAGATGGTTTGCTGGTGGTAGGATCCCCACTCAGGTAGGTAATCTGCCTACCAGGCCTTTAGCCTTTCGCCTTGAACTCAGTGGTTGCTGGTTCCCAACTCATTTTGAGTTCCTCAGGACTCTCAGTGGTTGCTGGAGTTCAAAACCCCCTATAACAACTCAGTGTGTAGGTCCCTCTATAAGTTAAAGTCAAGCTGCTACAAGTTTAAGGCCTTTTGGCACTTTCCCCACCCCAATCCAGTGGTTGCTGTTGGCATATCTATTTCCCCAGGCAACTTAATATCCATTAAGGTTATTTTTTTCCCAGTCTATGAACTGTTTTTTAATTGAACCTGTGTGAACCTTGGTTCACAGCTACCACGAGCTACTCCGGAAGTTTTACCCACTCTTAGTCCTCTCAATTGAAGTCATGTGTCCATATTGTTCCAAGACTTTTATATGAAATACTACGCTAACCGATTTATGTCAAACCATTGCTAATTTATGTTGATAAAGTATTATATTTAAATAAAGTCATTGTTAAAAAGTTTTCTTATCCTGTCACCTGAAAATTGTCTTGTCTTATTTACAAAACATTATACCATATATATATATATATATATTATATATATATATATTATATATTATAATATAATATAATATATATTATTATATTATATATATTATATATATATATATATATATAATTATATATAATATAATATATATATATTAATATATATATCTATATATATAGATATATTATACTATATATTATATATATATATATATTATATATATATATATATATATACATATATATTATAGTTATATATATATATATATAATTATAATATATATAATATATATATAATATATATATTATTTTATATATATTATATATACGGCCATACTGTGGTTCGGGGGTGGTGCTTGCGGCTGGCGCAGTTTTATATACATATTTATATTATATAATATATATAAAGTATATATATATTTATAATTATATATATATATAATATTATATATATATATATATATATATATATAATATATGATATATATATTATATATATTATATATAATATATATATATAACGATTTTAATTATTTACATTTTATACAGTTCTTTTGTAACTGAAAAAAATTTTATATATATAATATATATATATATATATATATATTATATATATATATATATATATATAATATATAATATATATATATATATATATATATATATATATTATATATTTCAAATAGGTATTAAAGCCCCCTTATAGCCATAGGATACTGTACGATAAGAGTTTCTTATAAAGACATGCTTATCAGTAGTATGTTGCAACATTTTTGAACCGGATACAGTACTAACTCCTCCGTATTTCCCGGGCTGGAAAGTTGTAGTTGGGATGTTGTAGCATAAGCCACCTCTAGTTCTTCCATCCAAGTCGGCAGTAGGATTCTGCGACTCATATAAACGATGAGCCTTCTTATAGGCACCTCATCGTGTGCATCATCATCATCATCATCATCGTCCTGTTGTATTTCATTCATATCACATATCACAAATCACCTGACATACCAGTAAATAGGGAGTCATTTCTATTATTATTCTTCCTCCTTATCTTGTTTATATGTCTCTATATCGTAGTAATATGTATAAACCACGGGGTCAGTATCTTTCTTCTTCTTATTTTCCTTTTTCATGTAGCATATAGGTATTCGTTTTTTTAGGTTCATATTTTTCTGTGCATATAGTACGATAGGTTTTTGTACAATAATGTCCAAAACAGCCATAACGATTCGTCTTTATTTGCTCAAGACAGAGTTTATAAGTATTAATTTTATTACACGTATTTTTATCTTGATGTTTTTATAGCATTCAGCATTATAAAATTCACGATTACATTTATGACATTCATTGAAAATACCATCATATTCAGATGATTCTCTACACTTATCGTCTAAACACTATCTACAACCATAATGCTCACAATCGATTTTATGCACGATATTATTAGTTGAAAGTATAGCAATATGTGCAGAAGGTACCGCTCATATATGCATTCTTTTTCTTGGTGTTCTCGAAACATAACTTTAACTTATTTTCAGCTATAGCGAAGTAGTGATTTTTTTCAATCGTGACCTATAATGTATAATGGATCATCTCTGTTCTCGTTGGATAGATTATAAAGTATTTTTACCCCATTACCTTCAGTGCCAAATACGATTATACGACATTTTTCGATATTCTCGAATTTTTCAAAGTCGGTGACAATGAAAGAATCTTTATATTCTATACCACATTTTCCAGCTAATGCTTTTGCAGCTTTCTCAATTGTATACGAATGAATACCTCTGGACTCTACACACTCACGTGCTATTTTCCTAAACAGCACGAGAGCTTTGAAAGCACAGCCAACAGTTCCGTTCTCGAGATGAACTTTACTAATGTAAGGATGTTTGAAACTAGCATTTTGCGGCACGAACAAAACATTGTCGTTGTCATTATGTTTTCCTTTCGCTTTCATGAACACAGTAGCTTCTCTTTGAATTTGGTGAAAGTACCTTTATCTCCCGATTCGAAGAAACCTTCCAATCTTATCATCATCTCTTTCACCGCAATATTGTCGGATATGCCTCTATAACTGATGTTTACATAATATTTCCGGTCAGATGACTGATCATCACCGAATGTGAATGTGAGAATCCCACTCTCATATTTGTACTATCATACTTAAATCTTGTAATACAGCATCAGCAACTTCATTAATAACCATTTTAAACGATGATTCAAGATATCTTGACCCGTGGAAAATGTTAACATCAATAACCTTGATTTCATAAGTATGACCCTCCATTGACTTTTTAAGTTTCTCTACAGCGACATGCACTAATTAACAGCCCTCATTACTGAAGGATTTACCTGTAATGAAAATTCATTATTAGTTATGATTGCAGTAGATAATAAAACTTAAGTATTAAATTCTGTGTAATAAAACCGTTAATATTTGCTTAAGATTAATTTCTAAGCCATTAAAATATTATTTAAACATAATATTCATCATTTCTTATATATATTATATACTAAATATAATAGATTATAAAGTATATATATAAACATAAATATATATATATATATATATATATATATATATATATATATATATATATATATATATATGAAAAGCATACCCTTTTAAATGAGGGGTGATAACAAAATTACTTAAAAGACAAGTATTATTAGTTTGCCCTTCATTTCTATCTGATGACGTGCTTAATTACTAAATTAAGTTATTAATTACTACATCGATGCTTACAGCATATTTTTAAATGAGAATATATTTTATTATTAACAAATAAAACACTTACAATTCAGAATAAATGTTGGCTAGAAAAAATCTCTTTCGAATAAGTGTAAAAAGTTCTCCAAGATAATGCAGGATCTAGCGGCTGCTTCTAAAGAAGTTGATCATAAGAGTTCTTGTGTAAGAATGAACAGCTGCTGGGTTTCTGATTTATATACACATCCAATGAGAGTCTTTACAGTGGTAAAAGAACAGCCTCACATACACTGCTACCAAATCTATAGTGTTGTGTGCCAGATCACCATTACAGGCGCCGTAGCCATATTGTCTTAGTCTGTTTAATTATTTACCTAACCATTGGAATAATATATATATATATATATATATATATATATATATATATATATATATATATATATATCATATATATATATATATATATATATATATATATTTATATATATATATATATATATTATTACATCACGTTATGAAATTAGATATATCGTAAAATCATTTTCATGCTTTCTATTAATTTCTGAGAGGAAGCCTAAAATAGCCAGCATTACTATTGCGTAATATTTTTTAATACATAATAAAAGTCTCTTCGCAAAAATATATTTTAAAGCGAAACATTGATTAAATGTTTGTTAGTATATTCTATGCTAAACAGTTATATAATAATAATAATAATAATAATAATAATAATAATAATAATAATAATAATAATAATAATAATAATAATAATAATAATAATAATAATAATAATAATAATAATAGATTCGTTGTTCAAAGACAATGCTTTATGTTAAATTTATCTATAGAAATTTCAAAACTTTGAATTTTTTTTAGTTAATATTGGATGAATAATATAAATGTAAGTGATCAAATGTTATTTTAATTAAAAAGGATGAAAATTTAGTAAAAACATAAAATGTTTTTAATAAATTATATGCTATGTTCATACAAAATAACTTATTTTGCTGTGCTTATACCTATTACATATCAAAACTATGAAGTAAAGCTGTAAGTTAATAACGTAAAACATGGAATGGCATTGGGTATAGAGGGGGTTAGACGCTTGACGATCTGCTTTACTGCTTTAGGGGCAATAAAGTACATGTTTCTAATAAAATTTCTTAAAATTTTAGTGAAAAACAAAAATGTTTTATAAACTTTTTAACAAAATAAATGAAATTTTATAAATAAAAAGTTTTAAAAAAACTTTAAACAAAATATTAAATATGTGAAAAATATAAATGTCTAAGCCTTCAAATGAAAATATATTAAAATACTGAAAGGACGTATTAAGTAAAATATCCATATAATGAATGTGTGTGTGTGCCAACGAGTACGAGTTGCTTATAGAAATGAAAACAATGTTAGTACTGATGTACCTAGAGAAGATAAGAATAATCAGACATTAAGTTAGAGAGAGAGAGAGAAGAGAGAGACAGAGAGAGTGTTTCAGATGAAGAGAGAGAGAGAGAGACGAGAGAGACGAGAAAGAGAGAAGAGAGAGAGAGAAGAAGAGAGAGATGAGAGAGAGAGTGAGAAGAGATAAAATTACCGTAGTTAAAAAGTTATACGAGTCAGGTTACGTTCGACGATGTTAGGGTGATGCATTTATTCAGGTTAGGTAATGATAGATTAACATTAGACTGAACAGATAATACTTAGCCCGTGGTGCATAATTGTGCTGAGTTTCATATTTTGTGCAACAAGTGACGGCGGCCATTGTGAACGAATAAGAGAATATCACTGTGTTAAGTACCATACATATATACATTATAGGACTGAGTTTCATATTTAGTGCAACATTTTGGTAGCCAATGTGTATGACTAAGAGAGTGTCACTTAAGTTTTCTGTATTAAGTTTCATATATTTGTGCAACATAAGACTCTTTTTAGAGCGTAAGTCTATGTATTCTTAGCTTACTGCCCTTTAAAATTAAATTTTAAAAGGTAATAGCCCACTTTTGGGATCAGTACCCTTCTTAAATGGGGACCTTACCATTTCTGATTGATCTGGAATCATCATCATCCTGTATCATTCTGCATTCTGTGCAATTCTTCTGCTCTACATTCTTTTTTCAATTGGGACCCCCTCCAGGGGTCCTCTGACACCTTTGAGAGTACTGAAACTCTGTTATTCATACTCTACGTCCTTAAAACAATATATAAGGACACCAATATTTGGGTGTTACGTATATTGTTTACTAACTCGGAACCGCACGACAAGATACCGGCTCTGGTGTAAACACCTACAGTGACTCATTTGCTCCGACAAATAAGACTTCTTTTCATTCATTCCTTCAGCTTCCACGGCTGCGCAGTGTGTGCTTTTCTTCTGACTTAAGCCACATCACCGACAGCACCTACGGCTCAGTACTCTAGCTTTGGCTCATTTGCTCCGTCATATGAGACTTCTTCTTTTTCCTTCTTATTCCTTCTTCAATCTTCTTTCGTCCTTCTCTATCGTTCACCCTGTGCTTTTCTTCTGGCTCCAGCTCTAGCACTGGCACCACCTCCGGCTCGGTGCTCCGGCTATGGTTTATTTGCTTCGTCATATGAACTTCTTATTCCTTCCGCAATCTTCCTTCGCCTTTTCTGTCATGCACTTTGTGCTTTTCTTCTTTTTCAGGGGAACCCCCTTTTGGGGGTCTTAGGCTCCTTTAAGGGTCTTCAAATCCTCAAAATCGGAATCTCCGTCATTAAAAGCATATATAAAGACATCTCGTTTGACTCATTATGTGATTGGAGACAGAATTCCAGTCCGGCTCCGGCATCAATTCCGACTCAGGCTCATGTGTTCCGACACTTAACTTAAGCTTGGAACTCTATTTCATTTATTCTCTTTTATACACTCAAAAAATTTCATCCCTCTACGAGCATTTACAGATATTGGGTTCTCAGCCCACCTCCCCATTGGGCGTAGCGGCATGAAACCTCGGCGACAGGTGTGGGGCCAGGTTTGAAGCGGAAACATTACCTTCAACCCATTAAAATACACTAAGGAAACCAGAGCACCGCAACACCGGTGCCATTGTCATAAGGGCTGCTCTGATTCAGTTAAAAACCACGGAAATCAATCCGCAGACTATCTAAACATAAGGTTAGACACCATACTCGGCCATAATAAAAAAAAGGCTAAGGTTGCCAGATTTGGACAGCAAAACAAATAAATCTGACTCCTCAGGGTTTGTCATCATTAATCGAATCTTGAATAATATTAATGATTTTCTTTCCATTATGTTTTTCAATCTATTAAGTAAGCCAGAACACAAAGAAAGACGATTTCAAAATCGATTTATGGGTAAAAGCCCTCGATAAATCGAATGGAGCTATCAGAAATGATCTACCGATCATTTAAAACCTTCGAGGAACCAAAAAAAACTTTTAGGGGGTAAAATCCTCTAAGTTCAGGTTAAAACCCAGAAAGCAGTATTCCAGACCTTACATTCGGCCTAACCGACTTTAATAACCCTAACTTTGACTTATCAAGCGTCATAAAACAAATGTTGCAAAATGTTGCTTTGCAACATTTGCAACATCCGGTTGCAACATTTTGGATGCTAGTCTACCACGCCTTACTACTGAGCTAAACAGAAATATAAAGTCGAGTATTGGTGGTGGTCTTCCTCTCACCGACGAAAGCGCCTACATGAGACGATACTTGCACGCCTCCGTATTTGTCACACCAAAATCACTCAATCCACTACATGTCACAGGACTTTCCTCCCATCCGCTATCTGTTCACTATACCTTCATTGATTGTCTCCAACTGGACTCCATTTGCTGTCGTCACTTTCCTACTTTAAGGTACACAACACCTTCTAAAAGGCTATCCCATATCTTATCTGAATCCTCCCACTTTAACAGTAACTCTATTTTCTCTTATCTTCAAGAGCTGAATATTCTTTATAGCATATTATTTTGTTATGAAATATTAGGATTATTTATAATGTAAGGACACCTTTTTATTTAGCTTTTTATTTATTTTTGGCTGAATATTCATTTCGTCATTGAAATTTTCTTTGACATTTAAATATGTATAAGCCAGGACAGACTCATGGAGTTGATTATTAAACTCTGCCTGGCAGCATCTCTGTGGGCCGTGTTGGGTCCTATACATGTAACCTCAAAAAAATAAAAATAAAATATATATATATAATATATATATATATAATATATTATATATATATATATATATATATATATATATATATAATATATAAAAAATACTATATAATATATATAAATAATTATATTCATATATAGTAGCAATAGAATTATATATCTAAAAAGAAGACTTTCAAACTATTCAAATAATTGTACTTTTAAATGTTACAGAAAACAGTAAATTAAAGAACGAATAGTGATGGAGAGCATTTTTATAAATTTTATTTTGGAACATGGATACATTTTTTCAAAAACTTGCATTATCTAGTTATTTTCATAATCACGTTATTTTATATGATTTTTATAGTGTAATGATTGCTTATAATGTTTTCTTATTAGAAATTATTATTTATATTGTATATAACTTTGTTTATTAGACATCTTGCAAAAATACATTTTTTTTGTCACCTTTTCTCTATAATGCGCTGGCTTTTTAAAAATTAATTTGTTTAATTTTTTTATTAAGTCAATTCCGCGAGTATTCAGAGCAATGAAACCTCTTTATATATCTTAAAAATGAATGTACTTTACTCAATGGCATTGACCTTTTTATATATATATTAAAGATGATGTTTAATAAAAATTAACCAAAAACAAATAGGTTTTAATCCCTACCATAAAGATAACTTAAAAAGAATTATAACGAATTGCGCTGGCTCATTAAAGTTGTCTTTTACAGTTGTCACCGCCGCTCACGGGCAAAGCCCTATTCAAGGAGAGGGTGTTGAACACCTCAAAAATTCATCTAACGCAAATTACGCAGATGAGCACAGAACGCAAGGCTTTAATGTAGTGAGATAATTGAAGAGGGAAACAATTAGAAGATGGAAGAGAATCCACAGAACAGAGGTGGCAGGAAAGAAGGAAGCACCGCACCGAAAGACTGGAGTTACTAATATCAACACAAAACTCATGTGACGACAAAGCACCCCTTGTGCTATTAGGGCGTCGTAAAGGTGGTGGTACGCGAGTGGAAAGTTCCCTCGACCACTTGCCGCTACGGTACCTATAGAAAAGAGATAAAGCTCCAACATCGAGGGAGTGCAAGACTCCACCCTATCCAAAAGCCGAGTGAAACCAGAGCCCCCCAGATATGAGAGCAGTACTCCATACAAGGGCGCGATGATATCCTTGTATAGCATGCGAGTAACTGAGAGAGGAAAAAAAAGTCTCGCCAGTCTAAAACAGAACTCCCAGTTTCTGGAAGGCCGCCTAGCAACCGTTAGTGATGTGAGGTTGCCAAGGCATTTTTTGTTTATTTATGGCCAAGAGTTATAATGTCAACAGGAGAGATGAGAGAACCGTCGAAAGAGATAGGAAAGTTAGAAGGTGTCTTAAAGAGGGAGATTTGTAGAAGTTGAGTTTTTAAAGAATTAAATTTCACAAGGTTGAAACGACCTCACCCGGAAATTCTATCCAGATAAGCGGAAAATCAGAATCGGAAAGATTAAGACGAGAGGCAATTCTAGAGTAAAAGAGAGGGAGCAGAATTTGAAATGAGTTAACAAGAAATGAAGCGTTCGAGTCATCGGCATTATCGATTGGATAGATTTAGATGACAGTAAGGAAGATCATTAATGAAATGTAGGAATAAAGTAGGAGATAATTTAAGAACCCTGAGGAACATCCCTATTGACAGAAAAAGAAGAAAAAGTCACCCCATCAACAACAGCCAACATTGAGCGATTTGTAAGAAAGCTATACATAAGTAAACAAAGAGAAATAGGAACCGAAAGGAGGGGGCTTGGAGAGCACAAGTAAAGCGAGTGCCATAACTTGTCAAATGCTTTGGATATTTCAAAGCTCCACCACGGAAAGTCTCCCCGAGTTCCTAAAGAGCGGAAAACCATTAATCTGTTAAATAGGAAAAATATATCGTCAGTAGAACCTCGAGCGATGAAAGCCGTACTGCCGTGATCGGAAAGAGGAATGAGATTCCAGATGCGTCTAAAAATGAGAGTGAGGAAGGGTTTCAAAAAGATCTTAGATAGAATACAATGAGAGCTATAGGGCGATAGTTAGAAGGATCAGAGAGGCTCCTTTTTTCGAATAGTTGGACATATGCCCGCTCCACACGAGGTGGAAAGTGCTAGTTTTGAAGGCATAGATAAATAAGTTAACGAGGGCGGCTTCAGCACGGAAAATACACTCCTCAAAACTCGGGGAGGATTGCCATCCGGCCACCCACCTTCCTGACGTCATATATTTCAGGAGCCCACCGGCACCCGAAATCAAATGTAATGACAAGCAAAGGCCATTAGGACACACTGAGAGGAGAAGGAGAGGGAGAGGAATGCCCAGAATCGTCAGGGGCGAGTTAGAGAAAATAGGGGCCGAAAGAGATGGCCTTTTCAGGTGGATTATTAGCAACAGAACCATCAGAGCAATTAAGAGGAGGAAAGGATAATTTACAGAAGTGTTAGAAGAATTTTTTTTGGCATAAGCCAGAAAGATTTGTCGGATATGAGAACCAAGGGACATCAGCGCACTTTCGTTTAAGCGAAAGTCCGCTTTGCTCGTCGAAGAGTTATCCCTGCAACGATTTCTAGCTGGATGGAAAAGAGAGGGAGAGAGATAGAGAATGAGTAATCTTTCCACACCCGATACGCACCGTCTCTAGCCTGAATGGCCAGAGAACAAGCGCGATCGAACCATGGATTTTGAAGAAAAAAGATTTTAGGTCGAAGAAGAAATGAACCTGCTCATCCCATCAACGATTGCAGCTCCCACCTTATCGGCCAGAAGCTGAAGCGGTCTTCAGAGTCAATGCAGTCACTTCCAATTATATTAGCTTAGAAGCACGCAATTGCCCCCAGTCGGCCGATCAAGCCTAAGTACCAGAAATAACGCCATAGGGCAGGATGGAGCTGTTGGAGAGAAAGTATTAAAATTAAAGAAGAGATATAAGGTGTGGTCAGATTTTACCGATAGGAGCGAAGGTGGTGTATTTATAGAAAGAAGAACTAGTAGTGTGAAAAGATAGGTCTCAAGTGTCGTCCAAGAATGCGTTGGGGACGATCCGGAAGTGGTAGGTTCTTTAATTAGTTAGTTCCAGATCGATTGAGAATATTGAATGATTTGGCTTCCTCCCCACCTAAATCAGCTTGAGATGACCCCAACCATTCGGTGTTATGTACAATGAAATCTCCTAAATAGAGGACCTCAGTATTTGAGTGAGAAGATATAACAGTCTCGTGAGAAGTAGTAAGGTAATCAAAAAGGGCATGAAAATCTGTTCTGTTAGAACACTAGCAGAAGCACAAGATTATTGCTAGTAGAAGGAAAAAGATTTTAAGCCACAGAACATCGAAGTTAGGTGATTCGAGATTCTCGAGAGGTGTTACAGGAGTTTTATGTTTACATTAGCACACACTCCACCCTTCAGACGGAACAATTATGATAAGTTATAGTTGGATATATAAACGAGTTAGAGGATGAATTCCTTAGCCATCTGGGTCTCAGACAAGAGCAAAAGATTAGGGTTAGAGTTAGAGAGGTGGTATTTCACGAATGCAGAGTTAGAGTGCAAGCCACGGATGTTGGTAAAGTCAATAGAAAGCTCGCGCCCCTGCAAATCTGCAGGCATACACGCACACACACTCATAGCAATAACATTAGTCTCTATGTACCAAATTGTAACATAAAGCTTCTTGTTGGTGAAGAGGCGACTCCCACAGTGAAAACGATTGGAATAGTAACTGATATTTATTTTTCTTAATGTAAAAAGGAATTCCTTACAAGAAACTTCAAAATAACCTCAACCAAAACCTGTGCAGTGGAGGAACAAGACGAAGAGATAACTACAACAACTCCTTCACTTCATAAATGGTGACTCAAGTGAAAGAACACCCTCTCAAAACTCAGGAAGAAGAAAACCACTCTCTTAAGAATCAAGAAGACCACTCTCTCAAGAAGAAGACCACCCCCTACTGAAAAAGAAAGAAGATGGTTTCCGACACCGAGCAGCTATTCAACGAATTTATGTCCAAACAAGCATACAGTGGCAAGCCTTCCCTTCTTCTACGACAAATGCTTCGCTATGGTGCCAAATTGAAAATTTGAGAAGACATCATCCGGAGACAGTTCTTAAAAAATCTCCCAGAGTCCCAACCAACATTAGACCAACTATGGCTTCGCAGACAACACTTACCCATGAGCAACTTGGTGAACTAGTCAATGATCTAGTTGTCTTAGTATCATCCTCTCCTTTCATGACACAATCCACACGACTACACAAGCAACTATATCAGCAGCAACAGCAGCAACAACAACATCGGCAACAGGAACACCTGTGGGACTGCGTCCTTATAGTCAAAATCAAAGGCCCCACGTCTACTATTCTCACATTTACTTCGCTCAACAGGCAAGAACATGCAGGCTGTGGTGCAAGTGGCCCGACAAATTTAATGTGAAGGTGCAACCCTCGTCTCGTCCCTTTTCTCGATCATCTTCTACCACACCAACGGAAAACTAGAAGAGCGAACTGATTAGCAACAGTTAGCAACTTACTATCAATGTCAAAATATTCGGTGCAGATACTCGTTTTCTCTTTGATACAGGCTCTTCAGTTTCAAGCTTACCTTCTTCGATGGTAACCAACATGTCCATATTTGCAACTGATGTCAATTGTTCCTTAGTCAATGGCTCGCCTATCAAGTGTCATGGTGAAATAGCGACATATATATAACGATCAAGAATCTTCGTCGATAATTTAATTGGAGTTTCATAGCAATGCCAATTTCGAGTATGGATTTTCTACACCATTACAACTTAATTATCGACTGTGGGAAGAAAACTCTACAAGATACAAATACTTCTCTTATAGCATCACTTCAGGTCTCTTCCGAGGAAGTTACTTCATTACAAATCAACGCTAACATTGAAGACTCCAATATCTCATCTTTGCTTCTGAAGTTTCCACTGCTGTCTTCATCTATTGACTTTACGAACATCAAGTTTAATCCAAAAGAACCTGTTCACTACATAGAGACTGGGGATTCTCCTCCAGTGTTTGCAAATCCTCGTCGTCTTCCCGAAGACAAACTCAAAGCAGTAAAAGCTGAATTGGATATTCTCTTAAGGAATGGAATCATAAGACTTCCAAGCTTCTCCGCTCCATCTGGTGCCAAAGAAACCCATTAACTTTCAGGCCTTGTCGTGATTACATATATTTGAATGCTATAACTTCCTACCATTCAAAGTCTCTATCGACGTCTGCATGGCTCAACAATCTTCAGCAAAATAGATCTCCTTCAGAGGGCATATCACAAATTCCATATACACCAGAGGGATATTTTAGAAAAGATGTCATATCAATCCTTTTAGATTTTTTTAGAATATGTATTTCTATGTCATTTTGTAGCTCGAGTCACAATACTGGACGATCTAGGCTTATTCTTATAACAGATCTTACCATAGAACTATAAAGACAACAACTTTAGAAATGTTTCAAAAACTAGAGGGCGTATAGTGCATATGGGTGAAAAAAAGAAAAACAAAATAAAAGATTAATTCGGAAATAAAGGTAAACGATATTGTAGAGTATCTCGAACAGAAGAAAAATTCAGAAAGGGATATGAATTCGGTTGGACTACGGAAGTTTTAAAGTGCACAATATCCCGCCCATTCCGTCGTGATAGTTTAAAGCTATATTACCTGGAAGATTTAAATGGTGAAAAGATAAAAGGCGGGTTTTATAAAAAAGAAATACAAAAAGTAAGGTTCAATCTTGTAACTCACAAATATTAAAATTTTGAAAAATATTAGCTACGAGAGGAAAAGGGAAAAATAAGCAAGTATCTGGTGAAATGGAGGGGATATCCTGCCTAAGTTTAATACTTATATAAAAGAAAGTGAAGTTAAGAATCATTAATCAGTTGTCATTATAATCAAGGAGAGTGTAGATCACTTTTATTATTTAACTCTCAGCCTCTTTGGGTTTACATCCTGATAATAAACAATTCTCGGATTTTACAACTGTGTTAATTGAATCCTATACAACTTGAAAGAGAGGCATACGAGTAGGATTATGTGAAATGATATTTAAAATACGGACATAGAAAATTTACCTCACAATCTATTCTGGATGTGGTTGTACAGAAGTGTAGAATGTGGTGAAAATTATATTACAAGTGAAAGATACTCGTGATTTGCCTAGGTCCAGGATTGGCACAAAAGATACTTCTTTGAAGAATTTACTTTTGCGGAGGGCATATTTTTAAATCGGTGGCTGCTATTTTCAGTCATTTAAACGTTCTCTTTGATATGAGTATTATGTGTAAGGATCTGGTATACAAAACTGAAATTGCGTAGCTATGAAGATAAAGTTAATAATATCTTTAAGATTCAAATGTAAGTGTAAAACCTGCGAGACGTTGATATGTTTTTTCTCAGACGTTCACCATGCAGCGTAAACATATTCGCTAAACGGGTATGGTGAGCTGGATATAACTTCATGATTCCCTACTATGTTGAAGAGAGTTATACTATCTGGGGAGAATAAAACCTTGACTTGGCATGAACAAAAAGACGGACGCAGACCGAGGACTATTATACCATGTTACCCCATCAGAGATGCTCAATCATCCAGGTATGGCTATGTATATACAAATATAATTGATCATCAATTTGTAGGTAATACTAAATCTCCTTTATTAAGAGTAGTATATTTTACCAAAGAGGTAAAGTTTTAACATTTCCTAATGTTCATTATCTACTTCTGAATAGATCAAATTTTGACTCTGTAAGCGTGCATATAAAAGATGTAGAATGAAATCCTTTTCCCTTTACATACGGCGCATTGTTATGCAAAGTTCATATTTGAAAAGAAGCAGATGCAGTAATTACAGGATAATGGAATATATAAGAGGTGTAGTCAGATATATTTTTTCATTCCTTAACATACTCTCACAGTGTAAAAGATAGTATAAGAAAGATACTCCTGTTATAATGGACGAAGAAAGGGTATTCAGGGGAACAAAAATGCAGAGGGGGTATGGCCTTGGTGGATTTTTGCCAAGCTATGGAGAAGTGCAAGGCCTTCTACTCAGGAGAGGTTGGGGAATATATTAGGTAAAAAAAGCTATTAAGAACAGTTTGCCATTACTATTCAAGATATTGCTGCAGGAATAAAAAGACGTATAGCCGATGTTTCAGATGAGATGTTGATGATATTAAGCGTAAAATAAGACGTAAAATGTCGGGACAAGGTGGGATCAAGAGGATTGTCATAAAGAAAAAGACCAAGCGGAAAAAACCTCTAAAGAAAAAATGTATTGATGTATTTGATATTAATTACAAACTGATAACTTTTATACGATGTGTGTATATAAGTAAGGGTTTTCCATTGAAAAATGTTCATTTATACGGCCAGCGCTCGCACATACAAGATGCATTTCTTCATCCTTCTAGTCCATTGTTTTAAGAGTGAATTGGATCTCTTCTCAATTGAACCCTACACAGATTAGCGTTAGCGAGTCCAACTTTATCAGTATTAATCCTCTGCATCCAATTACCAATACAGATGTTCCTCTAGAGTTCAATATTCCAGGCACTTCTGATCCAATACCTAGATCCCTCTAATGTGTTTTTATATGTAAAAACGAAATTGACAAAACCTTGGTACAGATCTTCCTACGGTGATGACCATATAGTATATACAGGAATCAATTTCCTGTAAACAGTTTCCACCACAGTTTGAAGTCTATCTTAACGGAACTTCACTAGCTGCATCAGCGGCTAATTATCCTTATAAAAGCTATATAGAACATTGTTAAATTATTCCAGACGATGCCTAAACAGTCTCATCTCAAAATTCGGTGTTTTTATAGCTTCAAAGATGAAAAGCTGCACATATAGATAAAGCAGCTAAATTCATAAATAATACTATGAATTTTACGGTCGATTAAATTGCGATATTTTCTCTCAAGAAAGACTCATTCTACCATCTGTAGATACTAGAATCATTTTATCACCGTCAAATCCTAAATTTGCTCTTAAAATAAAAAGTAAACCTGCTGCTACAGCTGTATGTCCAGAACCTGTTTTCAAACTGTTGGAGGCTTATCTCTATGTCAGAAAGTGAAATTATCACCACAAGCGTCATTGGAAAAATTTGAAAATTTCGCTTTTTAATACTACAGGCCAAAGTACCCGTATTAGAGAGTTGAAACCAAGATATTTAATTTCACTCAAGGATTTTCGAGTATCAATATCCCTAACATTGTGAACAAAAATTTACCACAGAAAGTAATAATAGGGATTGTGGAACATGAATCCTACTCAGGGAATTATAAAAAAGTCACCCTATAAATTCACACCTCGGGCTTAGAGGTATAGTTTACATGTGAATGGACGCCTTCACGGACGTGGATTATGAAAATGTTATACAACGGAGACCTATCTCTCTGTACTCGACCTTTTTACGACTAATAGCCAATACTGTATCATGTAATGATAGCGGGACAGGTTTAAATCTTTGAAGAATACTCAAAGAATAGTAATTTATACGCCTATGATCTTACTCAGACCTTTCAGCTTGTAACGCCTATCATTTAAACATGAGAAAGGGTAACCTAGGACTAAGTCTCTCTTTTGAATCAGTTTACAATCACCCATCACTGTCCTGGTTTATTCTTGAGCATCCTTTCAACTCATTGAAATTGACCGAGTACGCGACGTACTTTTGAATTATTAACGATGAATGAAGAGGAAATAAAATTGGTGTTTAAAAAAATGAATCTCGCTTTTTAGGAGTGTTCGCTATTAACCGAAATAAACTCTGTAAAGTTTGGAGAAGGATACCTGTTTCATTATTCAATACATTGCCTCTTCACATCACCTCAACAGGGACAATGGATTTCCGTTTATAGAGCAAAAAAACGATACTGTTCACATAATTGATCCTTTGAACTTAAAATTTATATTGAATATTCATTATATTACCTTATTTTTTAAAATATAATTAATGTAAAATTTTGTAAAAACCATGTCTTACCCTGTTCAACCCTATATTCCAATTTATGTGGAGTCTTTGTATTTATTTCATTATATGTTTTTTTAAATAAATGTTTGTTTTAATAATCTTGTAAATATATTTAATAATTAGGATTGGTTTGCTACTGATTTTATAGTTTCGGATTTTGAATAAATGCCATTAAAAGCAACAATCGATTTTACTTCTTTTAAAACTCGTATATATAAAAAGGTTTTAATAAAATTTCGTACAATTTTATTAAAATAAAATGTTAATATAACAGAAACTCTGTGTGTTTTTATTCTTACAATTTTTAAAAATTATAAAAAAAAAAGTAATAAAACAAAAATAAAAAATATAAAAGAAAACATAATGTTAATAAATATATGAGTTAAGTGTCAGTAATGTATGTGAGTTAAAGCAGTAAAGCAGAAAGTTAAAGCAGTAAAGCAGAAAGTTAAAGCAGCAAAGCAGAAAGTTAAACTAGTAAAGCAGAAAGTTAAAGCAGTAAAGCCAGTAAAACAAAAGCATACTAATTCCCCTTAGGTGTTAGGTAATAACACTTCTATTGATTTACTGATTTCTTTGATTTAAGACCTGTACAGTATTCATTAAGCAACTTTTTGCGTTAGGCATTGTAGTAAAAATGGAATGTCAAAAGTGTGGAAAATGCCATATTGCAAATCTTCCTGACATCATATTTTTTTTTGAAGATACGCAGGACGCCTTCTTTGTCGAGAATGATTGAGACATGTTGCGAGCAGCACGGACGGCGGGCGGTTGATGAATCTGTCTGCAAGAACTATTGCTCGCTTCTCGGTCTCGGGCGTCATTCTACGCTCGCGTGGCGGCGGATCTGCGTGGCGGTACTGCTATCTCTGCAGTCAGCAGTCGCTCCAGGGACAGCATGACTAGAGACATCTGCAGCGTGGCGCTACTTTTGCTGTTCGGTTGCTAAGCTGGCTACACTCTGCTCGAAGAAGACCCTTCTTTCGCGGATAAAATCTCCGTATAAATGCGTAATTTCCTCTAAACTTTTTTCCAAACGTATCTAGAGATATTATATTTCTTAGATGAATTTCACTCCTTTTCAGAAAAAGACGTCCGAAATTTCTAAGTACCCTCTTCCTCGAGACTCCCCAGCTCTTAGGAGATTTATTGGAATAATTAGATACTACAGCCATTTCACCCCTTGCTTTGCAAAACTCGTCTTTCCTTTATCAGAAAAAGCAAAATAACATCCAAAAGATGTCTCTTACTTGGATTACAGAAGAGAAGAAACCTTTATTGAAATCAAGAATCAACTTCAAAATACCACAATCTTCCACTTTCTCTTCCCAATGTAACCCGCCTTCAACTAGTAACGGATAGCAGTCAGACATCTATAGGAGCTGCCCTTAATCAGATGGTTGATGGACAGCCAGTACCTATAGATTTCTACAATATAAAGTTATCAGAACCGCATCGTAAATACTCAACTTTTGATCGTGAACTTCTAGCAGTCTACTATTCTGTTCTTCATTTTGAGCATATGTTGGAAGGAAGGAATGTCATCTTGTCCACTGATCACAAACCTCTCGAATGATCGGCAGCAACGTCACCTTTCTGTCTTAACAGAATATGTCTCTTCAATGGCCTACCTGAGAGGAAAAGATAGCATTGTAGTGGATGTTTTTTTCCGGATATCCTCGTTAACAGTAGATCCCTTTGATTTACCTGCCATGGCTCGTTTTCAATCAACGGATGAAGAAACTACCACTTTTCAGCCTCGTCTTCATTCTTATCCTCTACAAGATGATATTCAAGTAAGGTGGAATACCTCTTCAGCTTTTCCACGACCAAATTTGCCATAACATTGCCCTGAACAGATCTTAAACAATTATTATCAGATGGCACATCCTGAAGTTAAAGCTTCTCTTCGTCTTATCAAGACTGGGAATTTCTGGCCTAATATGGATCGTGATATCAGAATTTTGGTTCGCTCCTGTCAACAATGCCAACTAGCAAAAATTCAACGTCATACTAAACCACCTATTGCTCCCATGGAAATCCCGTCGCAGTGATTTGAAACAGTAAATATATCGATGCTTTTCCATCCTCCTTTGCCGATATTTCAGCTTCAGTCTTCAGATATCTTCTCATCTTCATCGACAATAATACTAAGTGGACAGAATCAATCCCTCCAGTAAATAAGACTTTAAAATCTATATAATTCGTCTATATGTAATGGATATCAAGATTTAGAATTACTCTTTATGTAATCTCAGTAGAAGACCACAATTTGAATGAGAATTTTTTACTGAACTTTCAAAATTGATAGGATTTCACAGACTTCGTACCAGCGCTTATCACCCGTCAGCAAATAACAAAATCAAAAGATTTCATAGATCGCTGAATAGTGAGTGATATCAAGGCGCGGAAACAAAACCAGTTACTCTCTCTCTCTTCCAGTTATCATGCTCAGTCTTCGTTGCGTTCCTGATGACTCTGGATTCTCTCCTTTTCAATCGGTAACTGGAAAAACACCTTTTCGTTCTTTGAAACTCTCCAAAACACCTAGAGCAAATAGGTATGATGCTTAGAAATTACTTCACATGAAACAACCAGAGGTACAATGCTAAGTATCACTAAAAAATATAGTGATTATTTTTTTAACAAACTTTTAGACTGTTCATTAATTTAGATTGTATATATCATAATAAGTTCTTATTGGTTGCATTGTCTTTTAAAATATTCGGAAAAGGAGATCATTTTATAAAATACCATTTTTAAAAAGATACTTTTTCTCAAAAGGTAATTTGTATTGTTCTTACTAATTCTCAATAAAATACCGTAGCATTCGCAACCACTCGTAGACAAGGTCCTAATCAAGTAGAATACATTTACCCCAATCCTTATCCAATCTGTTGACAGAACTTATTAATCAATGGGTAAAAAATTTAAGTATTTATTGACCAGATAGAGATATTCACAGAATTAAGCCTTGATAGGATAAACCCTTTCTCGAAGCTCAAACCATATAGGTTGTTTGAATCCCTGGTAGAAATGATTTGAACCTTGGATCTCTGTGTGATCAGACTTTTTGTGTAAAAGCGTTTTAGAAGAATGTGTGTGTGTTCTGCTGTGTGTTGGCAGTATTGTAGTGACAGAGTATTAAGACTGATTGTTTTACATCTTGCTGCAAACCATAATGAATTACAAAAATAAAACTCCCACAAATGACAATTTTTAGTGTTCATTCAAATAATAATAGGTTCACGAATTCTTCTCTACTAAATTATATGCTTATGTATAGTTTACAGTCTATGGGGTGAATCCAGAACCTTGTTAGGAAAACTCTTAGTTCACCGGGTACAGAAACTTCTAAAAGATCGCTTAAAAATTTGTTATTTATATACATTTACTACATTAAAAATTATCCTTCGTATTTTTAGTATAAATAGCATTATGTTGAGTAACACAACTTGAAATTTGAATTAATAATAAAATTACTTTCTTTTTCCTATTATTATTAATTGTATCGTGATTGTTATTTCCGTTATCAATATAAAATATTTAGGGCGTCTATTGATATACTAGTGTTTATAGTTAGTTATTTTACCGGTTATATATTAATATCATTGGGAATGGAGCGAGTGTAGTTTCATTTTTGTCATTCGGAATCGTTTATTAAAATTGATCTATGTATGCAAAGGTTATGGGGGATGTTTATTATATTATATTTATTATTATTATTATTATGATTTTATTTATATATTTATTATTATTTTATTATATTATTATTATTATTATTATTATTATTATATTATTATATTATTTATCTATTATTTATGATAGTTTTCTTATTCTCATATATAACTATTCCATGTAATGATATGAGTTATTGATCAGAAACATTTTTATTAGTATTGTTATTATTATTATTATTATTATTTTTATTATTGATGAAATCATGTTGAAAAGTGAAGAATATAGTATTGAATATATTGTCAATAATTTGTTGATGAAAAATGATGATGGTATACTACAAATTTATATTGTCAATTTTCAGGGTGTCGAGAGGTGGCTTTTATCCAAAGGACAATCAAAATAGACCTATCAGACCCGTTTTATCGGGTCGATTGAAAACTGTAAAGGAAGTGTGTGAGGCATCAGTGACGGTGAAGAGAGCCGAATTTGTCTCACCCATCACTGATCTGGCAATGTGTGTGTCGCGCCTTAGTTCGGTTGTCTACCCCAATCACTAATCTGGAAATAGCCCCATTTGAGATTCCGTGCTGTTGGGAGCGCTAAGTCGCTTCATCATTAAACATATGTGAGCTGTTCCTGCGTCTCTGAAGAATAAATTACTTAGATTGTTCAATATAACGGCGAATTTCACCGTATCAGAGGAAACGTAACTTATCGGATCAATTTGATAAGTTATTCTTTACGTATCGTTCCGTAAATTGTATAAAATTCTGGCATTAAATTGTATTGTCAATAACTCCGGATATTATACACGTTGTAGATAAACAGAAGAATATTTAATATATATATATTTCTAGTAATAGAGCGTTTATAATTAGCTGTGGTATGTATATATTGGCCTATTCACGTGGGTTTATAATAGGATTAATATACTATATTTTGTAATAGGTACAATAGGATTGACAAAAAAATATAATTGAGTTATTCATTTATTATAATCAAAAATTACATCTGTGGTCTGTTACTGAATCCTTTTCTTTCTCATTTAGTGCTGTCAGGCATAAGCCTTCTCCAAAGAGAATCGGACCTTCGCGTTAAAGTTCTCTAAAAAGAATTAATAGAAAAAAAATTCAAAACATTTAAAATCGATAACAAATGCTACCTACTAATTTATATATATATTATATCGTGATATAATATATCAGTATTATATTATACATATACATAGATATTAATTCTATTTCTATATAATATATATATATATATATATATATATATTTATATATTATATCCTATAATATATATAATAAATATATTATATTTAGTATATATAAAACATAGAACGAAGAATGTTATGTAATATATATATATATTATATATACACTTATTATATATAATATGTTTTACTTCAATTATATTATTACTATATATACCTCTTATATATATATATATATATATACGTGTATATATATACTTATTAATATATAATGCTAATATACTAGTTATATATATACTATATAATAGCCAATATATAATAACTATACATAATATATAAGTATATACTATATATACTGATAATATAATAATATATATATATAACTAAACGTAATATATAGTATATAATATATTATTATTATATATTATTATACTATATATAACATGTAAATATAATATATAAATTATATATATATATATACTAGCTATATATATATATTTATATATAGCCTATATATATATATATATAATATATATATATAATATATATTATATATATATATATATATATATATAATATATATATATATATTATAATAATATATATATAGTATATAGATTAACTATATAATATATATATTATAATTTATATCGTGATATAGTATACTCACTTATATATATTATATAATATAATAAATATAGTATATATGTATTATATATATATATATATAGATATATATTTTATTTACTATATATATATATCTATATATTATATATTATATAGTTTATATTATATTATATATATTATATATTATATACATACATATATTATATACTATTTTTATAAATATCATTGAAGATCGCTCTTATAACAAACCCCTTAATTTGTAGTGTAGTATCACAAGCATAAATAAATAAAACCATAGATTACATCGATTTAAAAATGGAAACTAAATTTTTAAAATTATTCTATTTTCTCAAACCTAAAATAAAGTTTTAAATTTAATATATCTACTATTACCCTATATACAATATATATATATTTATTATATTACCTACTTATATAATTATATATATTCACTATATATTTTATCCTTATCAAATATCACCCTTATATATATATATATATATTTTTATATATATAGATACTACCCCTGCTATAGTTATATATTTATATTTATATATATATATTATATATATATACTATGTATACCTCTTGGTGTGCGAAGGTAAGGTATTTAAATTTTTACAAAGATTTTACAAAATAATATATTAATATATTAATATTATACTCATATATATATACCCTCAAAACCCTTTATAGTAGGTTTATTTATATTTTATAATATATATTTATATATTTTATATATATATTATAGTATTAATATATATTATATATATATATATATATATATATATATATATATATATATATAAATACTTTTAATCAATTATATATATATAATTAGCCTATCTATATATATACCTATAAGTTATATATATATATATATATATATATGAATAATAATTATCTTCATATATGATATGAAGTTAGTATATATATACCTTATATATATTTATACCCTATACATATATTTAGATAGTATTATATACCTGTCGACCATTTGGTACTAGCTTCGAACTTTGCAAATTATTCCGTCTTCGTCTTGCAACTTCGAACTTTTCAATTCCTGCTGGAAAATGTGCGCTTGCTAAAACCTGTGCCGAAAAAAAAGTTACCCCCTCCACCCCTCAAACTATTAAGTTTATCTATCGCTTTAGGTTTCTTTCTCTCTGACTATATTTTCGAATCTTAACCTTAATTAATAGCAAATATTGAAACATTTATGTGCAATCTAATTCTTTATCTCTCAAATCGTCAAGTAAGACATTCCTATGAAGACGACTTCTATTGGTGATCTCCTTCTCTTCTTCCTGGATCCTGTTCCCCTGCCCTATAATATAATATAATATAATATAATATAATATAATATAATATCTTCCAAAACGCACAACTCAAGCGTTCGTCTGTCCTTAATATTCTTGGTGTTTCTTTTTCTCGTGATCTTAATTGGAAGAATCTCTCTCTCTCTCTCTCTCTCTCTCTCTCTCTCTCTCTCTCTCTCTCTCTCTCTCTCTCTCTCTCTCTCTCTCTCTCTCTCTCTCTCTCTCTCTTGGTGTTTCTTTTTCTAGCAATATTAATTGGAAGGATTACATACCTCCGTTTCTAAAGAAGCTTCCAAAAGGTTTGGTGTTCTGAGGCACCTCCAGAAAATCTTCATACCACCTCCATTGCTTCCTCTACATAGGCTATTCGTTCGCTCACACATCTCAGGTGGTTCCACACACACAACTTTCTTTGAAAAGGTGGAGTCTAGAACTTTTCGTTTTATTGAATTTCCTGCTCTCACAAGCTCTCTCCAGTCTCTCCCTCTCTACTCGCCGAATTGTTGAATTACTATCTCAATTTTATCTCTATTGCAAAGACACTGTGTTTTTGAACTCTCTAGTCGCATACCTCCTCCATTGAGAAATGTTCGTGTGACACTCATTTCTACTCAATTTCTTCCTTTACAAATCCAATTCCCAGATTCTGGACATAATCGCTACGTACACAGTCCTACTTGGGATCTCTCTTTACCACTTTACCCCCTTACCTATTTCCCAACAACCTTTGACTTCCACACTTTCATACGGCGTCTCCTTTATCAATCGACATTTAAATGTTTGGATTGAAACTTCAACTCTGGGTGTAATTTGTTGTCTTTGCCTCACCCACCAGAAACAAGTATAATAATATAATATATAATATATATATATATATATATATAATTATAATATATATATTATAATATATATATATATATATAATATTATATATATAATATTTAATATATATTATATATATATATATTATATTATATAATATAATTATATAAATATATATATATATATATAATATATAATAATATATATAAAATATATATATATATTTTGTTATGTATTATAATATATTATAATATATATATACAATATTAATATATATATAATAATAATATCATATATATATATAATAATATATAAATATAATAATACATACGTATCATATAATAAAAAATATAATATATAAATATAAATATAAATATATATATATATATATATATATCAATATATAATTTTTAAATAAAAATTGTTTCAATCTCAATATATAAAAAATAATAGAATATAAAAAATATAATATAACATGAAGATGGCATAAAACCTATGAGTAATCACCAAAAAAAACATAAACCAAATAAACATAGTAAAAACAAAAAACAATCCTCAAAAACTAAAAAAAGAAATAAAAAATAAATATATATAAATATAAATAATAAATAGATAGAATAAATAAAAATAAATATATAAAAAAAAAATATAATAAATAACAACCCGTGTAGTTGCTGATGATATGTTGTCTGTCGAGAGGCCTACCAAAACACCAACAAATGACGATGTTGTTGAGGATATATTATAAAATATAATGTGGATATGTAAACGTACATAACAGAAAGACTAGCGAACCTAATTAGGTCATAACTGGAATGTCATAATCATACCATAAAGCAAAATGTATAAGTGATAATATTTAATTATATAATAATAATATATATATATATATAATAATAAAAAATAAAATAATTAAAAAATAATATGTTTAAAATAAAATGAACTGTATAGATATATAATATAAAAATATAAATATAATATATAAAATATATATAAATATATAATATATATTAATAATAGTAATATATATACGGTAAATATATACTATAAATATATTATATATATATATATAATTATATATGATATAATATTATTATTATTATATATATTAAATTATTATTTGAATTAAAGTATTATTAAAGAAAAAATATTCTTTTAAATATTTGTCTTCAATTAATCGGCAAAATATTCGGCAAAAATTGTAGCCGATAGACGATATGACAGATATTAAAAAAAATAATAATAATATTGCCGCATATTTAGTCGATATTGACGATGACGTTATAATCGTATCCAATCACTAATAATATATATAAAATAATAATATATAATAAAATAACATAATATATAATTATATATTATCTAAATATTAATATATAATAATAATACATTAAAAAGAATATATATTTTTCTTGATTCTCTTTATAAATAATTATAATATATATATATATAATATATTTATATAATAATATATAAATATAATAATAATATATATATATATATATTTAACGCACGTATTATTATACGAGATATGAATATATATAATATATAGATATTAAATATATATCATATAACATATATATAATATAATATTTATACTAATATAATATAAAATATTATAAAAAAATAGATATATAATATATATAAAGTTATAATAAATATAATATAAATATATATATTATAATAATAATATAATATTTAATATAATAATATAATATATATATATATATATATATATATAAATAAATATATAATTATAATATATAATTAATATATAATATATATATATTATATAATAATAATAACCTGATTATATTATCAGAGGATAAAATAAATAGATAAGTAAAAATATAATACTATATATATATATTACAATATAATATATATTAAATACATTTTTAATATAATTTAGAAAAATTAAATATATATATAATAGAAAAAAAATAATAAATATATATATAATAATAATAATAATATATATAATAAAATATATAATATATAATAGTAATAAAATTTAATAAATATATATATATATATATATACTCTATTATATAATATAATAAGTTATAATTATAATAAATTATATATAATTAATATAAATATATATATATATAATATATATTAATTATAATAATATATAATATCCAATAAAGACGTATGTGAAAAAATTAGCCAAGAACCTGCCTTTAAATATCCTCAATATTTACAAGCATAAATAAATATTTATAAATAATTTTTATAATGATTCTAAAAATGTATTATCATGACATTGTTTGCGATAAAAAAGTCAGAAGCCATGGAAATCCATTGCTGGCTTTTATTATAGGAAAATTTATGATAATTTCTAACTCGGATTCTCTATAGTATCTCCCTTCACCTTATGGTACGCGCAACCTCAACTCTTTTAAATTGCATAGATTCATTAGTATATTCGTATATTTATGTATTCTTTATTTGACAGGTTGGTTTAGGAGATCGCTTTTTAAGTCCTGGAGATGTTGTTCGTTGCCTTTTCAAAGGTAATGATTCTCAGAGAGGTTACTGTCGACAGGTTCATGTGTCAGCACCCGTGTGTCAGCAAGTAGGTTCACGTTCTTTGCGACAACTAAGATCGCATTCCTCTGCAATGCGCATTCCATAGTGCGACAATCTCCTAACACCACTTCCCGACGGTATGTGAATGTTCAATGATTTTTATTATTATTATTCTACTACTACTCTTCAAAATACATCATTAAAACTATCCTCCACTACAAATTACACAGAAGATAATTATATATAAAAAATATAAATTCGGATTTTAATAATTCTTAACATAATAGAATAATAGTACCCCTGAACCGTTAATTTTATATAACGATATTTATTAAACAACTAAACATTCTATACTGAAATATAATCAAGATAGGAAGCAATGACAAAGTTTTTTTGCTAATACTGAAGTAATCGAATCCCAACAATAATATCCCAGCCTATGGACTGAATGCTTTCTAGCTCACTCGACTCACCATACAGACTTGTCAATATGACCTTGATGACAAACTAGTTTTAAAAGCAGATCATACAAAGATCTATACCAGTACCCGGATCCCCAGTCATTAATAATAAAAGATATATAATGTATTATTACTGGAATTTCCGTTCTGGCCGAATATTAGATAATTATATTTCACATGTAGTCAGATTCCGCGCCCGTTATTTCTCTTGAAAAATACTCGCGGCCAGGAACCGGAATTACTAATGTGAATAACAAACACAATATTACATGGATAGGAAATCTGAACCCTCTTTACCAATAACCACAATAGCCCCCAGTCTTGTAAACCAAGATATCATTCAATAACGCATCCATAATGACTTGTAGTCATTCATGCAGAATGTCGATGACAATCGAACCTTAGATATGTTATTTAAATTACAGAAGTTTACTCATAATTCCTTAAAAAATATTGCGCATCCCTATATAAATCTAATAAATATATATATATATATACTAGTAAATTATATAATATAATATATATATAAACATTAATAAAAAATAAAAATAAATAATAAAAATATATACAATCACCTGCCATTTAACAACCTAAACACATAAAAAAATATAAATTTAAATATAAATTTAAATAAATATAAAAAAATAAAAAATAACTTATCTATATATGAAAAGTTTTATAGAATACTTTACATATAAAAATAGAGATAGTTTTACCAAAATACACTTAAACAATAATATATTATTCAATTTATAAGTATATACCCTATACAATCAATAACGCGAATATATTACTAAATATATAATATATACATATTATCTAATAAATATTTCATATACTCCAATCACCACTAATACTATTCACGTAAATATTATATTTATATCTAAACCAATATTTATAATAATTATTATTAATATATATATATATATCATATATAGTGCAAATCATACTAAAATTGTTTAAATATATAATTACTAGAAATAATAGATATATTTAGAATATACACGAGAGAAATAAATAATTCTGCAACCACATGAAATAGCAATGATACAATTATTGGAAACAGCGAGGCAATAAAATCAAGATTTAATAATGTATATTAGTCTAGCAGAATTTCCAACTTCGCAGACCTGTGCCCGCGAAGAAGGAACTGACCCTCCTTCCCATCCTTCTCAATATAAAACTATTTTCACAACACCATATAAAAATTATTCTAAACTTTGAAATGAAACCCCAACATAAAAACATTATTTAACATATTATAAGATTTTAGTTAAAAATCTAAAATGTTAAATATTCTAAATATTGAATCTCATAAAACTATCGAGATCCATTTATCCAGTACCAGCAAGATTATTGTTATACGAAAGATTAAGAATACCTGATACTATGTAGGACATGATTGGTTCAAATTACACGTTACATAGAAACACAGTATACTACAACAGACCAATCCCTCAAAAGATACTACGCGATCTCCCAATACTTCGTCTCTTCCATGGCTCTAGCCCTAAACCTTAAATAATATAAAATTAATTCACCTCACTCCGAACGTCAAATAAACTCTCAATTTCTGTAAAATTATAAAAAGTATTGATTCTCTCAAATTTATTCTAGATAACCATAAAGCCCTCCTACCTATCTAGCAAATTCCTCCATTCAATCTATTCTATACTTCTACCCAGACTCCTCCTCCTCCAACTTTGAACCATATGCTCAGTTATATTTTTTGTCTTCATTTTAAATCCTATACAAATCTGACCCTATTCTAAATGCCTCAGTTTCCAATAAATTCTAACATTCCTTCACCTATATTTCCATTATTTAGATTAAATAGGTTTTATAATCCATATTATAGAAACATCTACTCATCTTAGTTTCACTATATTTAACACAGGTTCAAGTTCTCTGTACTAATCAATAATAATTCATCTTATATCTTATGAGTCTACTCTTGTAATACACAGTCTCAAGTTCTAAATACGTAACTGTTAGTACTAAGTTACAACGCAACACATTATGTACTATCAAAATTTTCACCTTCAAATTCTTATACTCAGATATTAACCACATTCTCCAATCTTCAAAGCCCTATCCAAGATACTTATATAATTAATATATATTATAATAAAATATATAAATATAATTATATATATAAGATATAAATATAAAAATATATATAATATAAATAATAAGTATATAATATTAATATATAATATAGTATGATATAAAAATATAAATAAAAAATATATATTTATATAAAATAATATAAAAATATAAATAATAAAATTAAAAGTATATAGGAATGAAATATTAGCAGAAATATCTATAAATAATAATATAAAAATTAATTAATAATAAATATATATATATTAATATATAATAAATATTATAATATATATATATATATAATAATAAATAAATATATATATAATATATATACCTCCTAATATATTAATAATATAATAATATTAAAATAATATATATATATAATAAATAATATAAAAAAAAAATAATATATACTAAAAATATAATTAATATAAATAAATTATTACAATATAACATAATTAATATAATAATATTATTAATTAATATTATATATATTATATATATAATACATATTATAAAAATTATATATAAATTAAACCTCCCTAAATCGTTAAATAACTCCAATAATATTAAAATATCAGGAGCCTCGCAACGAAATTGACGGACATGTGGTGATTTGTCATCCAATGGTTTTTTCAGAAAAAAACCCACATTGAAAAAACCCTGAATAAATACCACAAATTTGTAGTTTTTTCAAAAAAAATTATAGATAAAAATAAATGAATAATGTTATTTTATTAAAAAATATGAGTTTATTATGGAAATTTAAACTCATATATATTTACATTTCTCTTATAAAATTTTTATTCATTATAATAATTTTTAATTCCAAAATTTCAAATTATTTATTTATTTAGTTGTTTTTTTTCATTTGGTAAATCACGTCAGGAAGTTTAAGAAAATTTTAGTAAATATTTTTACCAGTCTTCCAGGCCCTTTTAATCACTCAAGCCTGTTTTTTGTACTAAAAAATATAGAACCATAGACACCAAGATATGGCTACAATGATAGTTTAAGAGAACTCAACCCTCTCAATAGGCAGAACTTGGATGGAACAGCTTAAAAGATACTATGGAGTACGAATATACAGTAATCCTTTTGGCAAGAGATTGTTTTTTTTGAATGTACGTTATTTCCATAATTTATCCAACCTATTTTGAATAAAAGGACAAGATAATTATTGTTTTAATAATAGTTATCATTGAACATAGAGTGAATGCAGCGAAAAAATTGTATTAACATTTCAAAGCAAATGCATAATGAAAGGTGCGGAATAAAATTCTAATAAGCGATGATGATATATATGACTTACACCCAGGATTCAGCATTTAATCTTGAAACTGTGATATGACATGGAATATATATTCAGATTATCTTAATTAAAGCAGAAAATGTGATATTATTAATATATAATATATAATAATATATATATAATATAAATGATATATATCCTAACATATATATAATATATATATTAATATATATAATATATATATAATATATATAATAATAATAAAATATATATAATATATTAATTTAAAATAATAATATATATAATTATAAATTAATAATAATATATATATAAAAAATATATAAAAAAATAGAAATAAATTATAAAATATAATATATTAATATTATTTTACACTCTCAGACGCCAATGCTTCAATTGAATGTAAAGGTTGGATAATTGTAGTAGACTTAGATAATATATAAGATTACTTATTATTAATCAGTAAATTTAGACTGTATGAAGTGGAAAGAGAATTCATATTTCAATAAGATAGGAGCTGTGAATTATAATTAGGGATATTTTGGTCCTATTGGCTGTTTTCCTTTGAAAAATCTAAATAATTAAATGGTAATATACTGTGCACGGAATTGGAATTTCTCACTCTCCTCTCAACACTAATTGGTATAAAATAGATTTCGAACCTTCTCATACAGTTTGTGATTAGTAACTCAAGAAAAAAACTAAGAGAAGATGAGGTGTTATCAAACATATCTATACAAATCACGCAACCTTCAAATATTGAACTTAATTTCTATTCTTGTCACTTCAGTCCCTCATAAACATATCTCGCTTCCCTGCCACTATACATAGAAATATAAGAGATAAACATGAAAGACAATAAATTGGATTTAATTTCTTGTATATAATTAAGGTTGTCAAATCCTATAATATTATTTGAAAATTATAAGTTATATTTATAAACAATATAATTATTATAAAAACATAATAATAAATAAACTACCACTAATATAACCTAATAATAAGTCTAATAAAAATATATAATAGTAAACATAATCATAAATTAAATAAAAGTATTCCATACCAATTAAAATAACTAAAATACAATACACTCACTATCATATATTATATATAATTCCTCTCGCTAATACTCATAGATCGGAACTCCGCACCTCCATCCCAACCGATACTTATATTGATGATTACCTCCGATTATAATATATTAACTATAGACTGCAATAACTTAAATACGATATAAAATATATATATATATATATAACACTCCACGTAGAATGAGTTATAAACCCATTTTTCGAAGGGATCTATTGTGAAAATATTCCTTTAAAAAATTCCATGAAAAAAAATCCAAACAACCCACTTACCTCAACACACTAAAAGGAAGTTATTTTCACTGTGCACTTATTGTTCTTTAGCGATGGGTAGTTGGTTTTTTCGAAAAAAAAAAACATTTTTTGACAAACCCCTTAATTAATATATAATATAATATAATATAATTAATACCTAATACCTATGACACTCATAATAGAACCGAATAACTAATTATAACACTATATTATCAATATAATAAAAAATATATAAATATATATTATATAATAATATATATAATAAATATATATATTATTAATATATAATAATAATAATATAAAAATAATATATATATAAAAATATAATAAAATATAAATAATTATATAATAATAATAAATATAATATATATAACATAAAAAATATAAATAAAATAACATATAAATATAATATTATATATAGTAAAATATATATATTTTAAATATGTTTGGATATTTTAATAATATAAATTAATTAAAATAAAAAATATTAATAATATATAATACATAATATAATAAAAATAATATAAATATATAATATAATATAAGTTAATATATATATATAATATTTAATTTAATTATATATAATATATAATTATATTTCAATAATAAATTTATAAAATATTAGAAAAATAATATATAATATATAATTAAATATATTATATATAATATATTAATATATAAAATATAAATATATTATATATATAAATAATATATAAAATATAACCATATAATATATTATATAATAATATAATAATAATATAATAATAATTAATATATATAATATATATATAAATATATAAAATAAAATAATAGATATAATATAATTAACTATATATAAAAATAAATATACAATAGGAATAATAATAAATAATATTAAAATATAATATAATAATATAATATATAATAAATATTATATTATATAATAAATAATAATATTTATATATATATATATATAATATATACTAAATATATATTAATATATTAATATTAATATATATAAATATATAAATATATATAATTAATAATATATAATATATAATAATATATATAATTATAGAGGAAGTATTTTGGTCATATTGCATATGCTAGCCACTAGCGCAAGGTAATTAGATAAATTATTCATTTATTAAGCGAAATATTATCAATAATAATGCACTTTTAATATTAAGACAGATTATTAACACAATAATTTTAAGGCTATTATGGATCCATATATTTCAACATCAATGTATACACATATGATTCTAACTACAACATCCATGGCATTCTGCTCATCAACTCTCGAACTGATCAAAATAACCTAGATCAGTAACAGCTTTAGCACAAACACACACACAATAGTATAATACTATACTAAATCAGCTAATAGTATAAATATATAAAAATATCAATTAATATACATACATATAAATATTATAACATATAATAATATATTATATAATACCTATATAATATGGAAGGACTAGTTCTTCGCGGGTCTAGCCTGCTACCAACGAAAAGTATAGAATTCATCTTCCCTCCTCCATCTATTTGTAAACTTATTTTTATATTATTTTCTTCTTATTTATATATAGTCCATTGATATATAAAAGTTGAATGATAAAAGTTTTAGCTTTATTATCACGTGGTGCTGCATATAATATAACAAACCAAAATTTATATGAAAGCAGTCGTGCCCAGAACTAGATGCTTTTGTTTGTTTATATCTCTCTCTCAATTGGCGGGCTAGAATTAATAGCTACAAAAACATTGACATGAGCCACTTTTTTGAGGGGCAAATTTGCAACCGTTACAACTTTACAAATTCATGATCGGCATACCTCTAAGTTGCAAAGCCATCATATATTCGTAATTAATATACGAAACAAGTATATACACATCAACAATAAATAACCCAAAAATACTCTCCATATGAAATACTACAAAATTTATGAAAAATAGAAGATACAAATGAATTTAAATTAGATACACAAAACTCTATTTCCAAACGCAAAAATATTAAATCTTCCAAGTTACTTGCATAGATTCACACTACTCAGCCTGAAACACCCAGCCACTTCTAAAAATACCCATTAATTATTATCAGATCCGCAGCAAATAGAGGCGATTAAGTGGAAAATTCAAGTAGTAGAGCGCAAAAAACCCTTAAAAATCTAACTAACGAAGCCTAAATACCTAATAAAGATTAATGCCATCAAAAATAGAATACATATCTGAACACGCTTCACCTTTATAATCACTCCTCATAGCACAAGGAGACTTACTGAGCATATCGCGAAATATATAACTTCACATGCACAATAGAATCCTCTCTTCTCTTCGTATCAAATCCATCTCCTTCTTCGACATTCATTATTTACATAAAATTATGGCTTCCCGAAAAACCCTCCACAATCCTTATCAGTCTTTCACCCTACTTGATACTTCTTTTATGTAGACATATTTCCAGATAACCTTTACAGTATGGGAATAAGAGAAGACCATAAAACACACAGATATAGGTCGTAGCTCTTAGTTTCGCAAACTGCTTGTTATCCTACACTTAATACAAATTTGCTCCTTGCATGGGCCCTATTTCGTCACATATCACCTCTCTGCGCAAGGTTAAAACTCGGCAAGTAATTCTGAGAGAACATGAGAGGCCAAGTATCTAAGAATAATTCTCATAGTTTCAGCGATAAAAGTCCATGAAAAACATACGGCGAAGGAGGAATCTCAGCGATTCAAAATATGCTCTCAGCGCGAGAGTTGGAATTTAAAAACCCATCACTTCAAGCATTGAAGCAGAGATAAGGATGATTCCTTTATCAGAATCACACATGATATTAATGCGCTCGAGCCAGTACGCAGGACACAACTAGCATCCACATGGCGCGAGAAAGATCTAGACACCCAAAAACCAAATAAAAACTTCACAATCTAATTCTCATACTCATTCGACAAGGGCATTGGCCATACGCAATCAGACTCTCCTCTCCTCCCTCAACCACACCTCGTCTCCTATGCGCTGAGTTTTCATTTCGAGGTCCATTTGCTTTGGCGGGCGCCTTAAGCGCGGACGAGAAAAATAGTTAAGACTACTGAGGAGATCCAACTCCTCAACAACACCACTCGAATAAGTGCCGACGTAAACGCGAGTTCCTCTATCGAAGTAACGTAAGTTCCACTACTCAATGTCTTGTTAAAGACTCTAGGAGCTTCTTTTGCAAGAACCTCTTCTAAGGTTAAGAGGGTTCTATGTTTTTTCAAAGGGAAAGCCTATATAGAGATAATGGGAAAACCTATTTCAAATCAATGTTAAAAAAATGGATACTATAGCTTTAATAGCATTGCGTTCTCAATTATAAGATAATTAGTTCCAATATATGGTACTTATACTTAGAAAATTATGTTAGTATCTGAATACTGGTATACCATATATAAGATTCATGATGGAGGGCTTATTTGCTCGAATAAATTAAGTAATTAGAATTAAATTTCCAACTTCGCTAATTCACATCAGATTGTAACAAATTTGCTTTACATACTTTGTCATATATTCCCTTTAGAAAGTAAATTTCAGGAGATATGACCAGAGATTTTCTTAAACACCATAAAAAATGCCCTAAAAAGATAGTGAATGAATAAGATATATACAGGCAGTAATAAAGTGAATTTCATGGAACAAAGACAAGTGGTGAAATAGCTGGAATTAAGATTCATCAATCTGAACTGTGAGACCAAAGCATTACCTATTATAATAATTAGAGTCTATTTTGAAGCGTTAAAGACCTGTATATATATTTTCTTGGTTATTTAAATATTTCATGAAGTTGTACTAATCAGTTTCTTGTGCATGTATCATTGGCAGTTCTTTGGTAGTATCAAAATACTATATCACTGAATAAGACAATTAAATAATACTTAATCAAAATTGCAGATGAAGTAATAATATTTGAAAAATTGATGCAAGACGCATAACCGTCATCCTCTGTTTGAATGAATTCTTGCTGGGGTATAGATAATAAAATTGGTTAGACAAACCAAAGACATTCATCACAGGTAAGTATACTATCTGGAATTAATGACTTACTTGCTTCAGGTATACTGATCTACAAATTTTGATGAGTAAGAGAGCTATGTATCATAGTAATAACATTAATTCTACATATATTCCGCAAAGAAGTTGGATCAGGAGGTGGGCAGAATTGAATTGGTACTCACGGGCTGATCGACTCGGTTTCTCTGACGCTGGATTGTCGTAACATACAAGAGATCAACTTAGCAATGAAATACTCTCTATCTTCAGAATATTAAAAATAAATAGAGATACAATGTTCACAATCATCCCATCTGAACCAAGACCCGCTCAAGGTAACGCTGCTCCTTCTAGCAAGTCCGCTGACACTCTAAGCCATACAGTCCTCCTCTTTTACAAAATGAACCGTTAGATAGAACATGAATACGCATTGTCACAAAGAACATCTCATACTATTGAACTCTTTACATATGCTCTAACATAATATATCGGGGAATAATACTATACTTAAAAATATTTTTATAAAACCTAAAAGAGCAAAAAGAGAAGAATTAATCCATAGCCAACAATATAAATTACTATATAACCGAATTCAAACGCCTCGGATTCAATCGCGCCCAGTCTAACTTCGCTCAAATCCCGCAGACGGAACCACGTACTTTTATATCTATATTCACGATAGATAACATAACTAATACACCTTTGCCAAATGGCGTCTAGACTAGCATATCAGTGAATAAACAGATATTTCAAGACATATATTTAATGGATAAGAGTAAAATAAACCCTAAAAAGGTATACTTATATAGATTTTTTGAGGGCCAATTTTGGCTACAATATATTAAAAAGGATTTATCATTTATACAGCTACTCAGGATTTCCATTTACTCTGCGTTTGAGAGTTATAGTAGTGCACCTTTGAGGAAAGATAAGAAGAGAGAAATAATTAATTTCAGATAAAATACCAGCGAAGAGATAAGTCAGACGAATGAATAGTTATAGATACTTGACCTATAGATATATAGTACATACGTATAAAATATCTTTGACATAGTACTTTGGCGTATTTTTGGAGAATGAATATATACATAATAGCTAAGTGTGTATTTAATTCCTCATTAGGGAGCATAGTAGAAGCCTTCGGACCACTCAAATAATTCCATTTAAATATTGGCCATGATCGGACTTAGACTGGTCACTATTAATTCCAGCACTAAGTCTTACAATATAAAAATAAGATTTAAGCTAGACAAAAGTACCATTTCTAAAATCTTCATGTGTTCATCATAAGTAGGAGTGGCGATGAGGACGTATTGAGTAAATAATCATCAATTATATATAAATAAATAGTTAGGTGATATTATAAAGAATTAAAAGAATATATATGTATTTGTTAAATACTAAGAATGGTACTGGAAATGTGAAAGCCTTATATATCTACTTAAATACTAATTATAATAGAGAAACATGCCATAAAAAGGTATAAGTGATATTTATAGTTAATTGAACTTTCGACAATCAGGGTGGACTTATTTAAGGTATATATAAATGACCTTATATATTATAAGGTCTTAATAACAAGTATAATACTATTTAACACCCATGTAAGTAGAGTTAACGATAAAAGTCGATTTAATATATAGTTAAGTGACGAGAACTGAAATTGGTCTTCGAACAGCTCGTTTGTATCATTATAAATTCTCAAAAATCGGCTACTATAATCGGGACTCCAATAACCTACTAGAGAGTTTAGAAATAGTACCGGAAATCGGAAATCCCCAAGGTGAGTGCCGAGGGGAGAAAAGGTACCCAGCAATTACTAAACCTGCCTATCCATCATTTTGACTACTATATTAATCATATATAAACTTTAGTAGTAGATTCTAGCGACTTTTAAGTTTGTATATTATTGGGGAAAACCCATAACTTTAAATTTATAATAGGAATATAATTCATTTTAAGTACAATATATTGATTTCAACGTACGGGTAACGGTAATAGAGGGAAATTTTGTAAAGCCTATTTCACTGTATTAAATTAAAAAATCACTTTCTTATATTAATACTATTTCTGATGCATCCTTTCTGTTCTTCATTTACTATATTATTATTTTCACTTGTTAGAGGCATTGTCCTGATAGCTACCCACAGGGATATTATTATTATTATAAAATGATATATATCTACTCACTAATAAACATTTTCTTAAAATAATTTATAATAAATAAATAGTCAATCATACAACATATATTATAAATATTTCACCTAATAGAGAAGTATAAAGGAGAAGGCACAGAAGGGAGATTTAGAGAAAGAGTAATTAAATTATAATAACATTTAAAATCATTTGTTAATGTAGTGTAAGTGCACTCAGAATCTATTCCCAATTGATAATGAACTTTACACATGATAGGACCAGTATTAGTCATCAATTATAATATTATTGAAGACTAATAATCTAGGTATTAAATTTATATTATATAGTTTTATATATATCTTATCCCTTAAAATAAATATAAATATCAATACATCAGCGTTATAAAAAATATATGATAATTAATTTTATTACAAATGTTAGGAAAATTTAATTTTTATTAAGTGATATACAATCAAAAAAGTGTTATCTGAATCATATACCATTAACAAGCTGTATAGAAAGCCTAAATATATGGATCTTTTCTTTGTTCTGCAGGAAGCCGTTATATAATAAATAGAAATAATGAACTTCCCACGTAATATATCTAACAAAAAAAATATAATTATGATTAGATAATTATCGTACTAAATATACGAAGGATAGATTACAATTAATTGTCAAAAAATTTATAACATTATCTGTAGATCAAATATTACTTTAGGTAAAATGGTTGGAACTCCCATTAGCAAGAATCTAGCATTTATCAACCCGACAATCGCAGTATATATTTGGCTTTTGAAACTAATAAGATTATACCAGCAACCTAATAACTAGACTTTTCGCTACCTATGATAATGTCATAATAATCCTTACCCATTAACACTAATATCGTAAGGAATTATCAAATTTTCCCTATATATACTACAAGATTCAATTACTACTCAACTGAGAAGCTCCTCTCGCATATATATATAACAGATTGTTTTACGCCATTAGTAGCATTTTCACTTGAATAATGTAAACATGTAAAACCTGGATATTTATTTTTTAATTAACATGCAAAATTGTATCAAACATTTTTTAACCTATATTGTAATTATTATTCGAATTTGGTTGGGGTAGCTGTCCTCCCTAATACGTTCTTATATTATAAAACTACTTTGTACTTACAAATTTTACGAGTTACCACTGGATTAAAACGCCCTTTCTTTGTACAGGGGCGTAACTCCACCCCTATACTTAGTTTCCCTGCGAAGGTAGGAAAGTAGGTCCAGCATTGTTTTGTGATGGCGCTTGTGCCAACAAATGAGCCATTTGCAAGTGGCCTCCTTGGCACCTGCTAAGCCATTTCACGGTAATAATTGCGAAATAGTATAGTATAGTACAAAAGATGAGGTCCATCTTTCTAAATCTGAAGGTGATCGGACGGACGGTTAGTACGAACTACATGATCCCAGCCAGGAGAGTCCGAAACTATCTGATCACCAAACACTATTAATCTTTACGGACATCTGCAGATCATATTGATTTACTTGATATGTGAGGGCCTCCAACTTTTGGAACATCTCACTTAGGCGATTGTTTATATTTGGGCCAAATCATTGTGTGAATGGTGGCTTCTTTCCCTAGGGTGGGGGATTCACTTGCCCTGTCAGCGGATGAAATGGAAGTCAACAGCATTGACTGAATTAATCTGGATAGAGATTTATTATGACTTATGACGTTGGATATCTCAATGAACACATCTAGCTGCTATCGTACGTGATAAAAAAAAAATACCAATTTATGGAATATCCGCATCCCCTATTCAAAAACCGTTAATAACTAATAGGTACCAGATCGTACATAGGGTTAATTAGATACACTGTAAAGATAAACAATCTGTTCATAAGTTTCATTATGATTAGTAAAAGCTCATAGATAACTGTACGGATTCACTATATAGATGCATAATTCTGTATAAAGATTGCTGTGTGGCTTTTCCACCAGGTTTTAAGCTTCCTACCGAAATAAATTATTCAGTCATATATCTCTTATTTTATCAAGATGGTAGCGTATAAGTTTCAGTTAACAAGGCGAACCCAATATTCTTTCTAATTGTTTTGCGTCGTTGATATGGATGATCTATATTTACTTGAAGTATAGTTTAAGTACCTAGAAGGTGTAAGATGTAAGGACCGAGGAAGTTGAATACTTTTTACAGATATTATCAGTAACTAATAATATATGAGCGTAAACATTAAATAGAAAATTCCCACATATTCATATATCTAAACCCACATTATCCCACATCCGCTTGTTTCAATACCCAGTATGGAAAGTA
>JABUQX010073391.1:0-10000 GCA_015478945.1 Trachelipus rathkii
TATTATATTATATATATATATATATATTAATATATATTATATATACTTATATATATATTATTATATATAATATATATATATTATTATATTATAATATAATTAATATTATATTATAATTATTTATATATATATGTATATTAATATATATATATATATTTAACTTATATTATATTAATTAATATTATATATTATTAATTATAATATATAATATTAACTTAATATATATATATTCTATATATTATATATTAATAATATATAGTTATATATATATATATTATATTTCATATATAACATTGTAAGATATTATATATATTAAATATATAATATATATAAAATATAATTTATAAAATATTATATAATATAGATTGTAAATTTAGAAGAAATAATGCTTCTCACATATTATATTATTTTATTTTCTTTTAGCTTATATAGATAAATAAAGTAATAGAAGTAAATATATAATTTAGTTTTATAATTAGAATTAGAAATTATATTAATGAAGTACTTCATAATTTAATATAATCAAATCAATAATTTTTCCAAATTATGAATATTATAAGAATTATATGAATGATTTAAATATGAGTTATTATATTAGCAAAGTAAATTGTTAGTTATTAATTATTTATGGTATAAACTGTTCCATAATAAATATTAGTTTTAATTTTCTACTATTTTTATTCCAGTTTTATGTTTGCACTAATTTTATCATAATATTATTTATATTATTCATTGATTATTATTTTATTTAATTCTTTTTGTTTTTTCAAAATCTTAGTAATATAGTATATATTATTATTCAATATACTTACTAGAATAATATATAATTTATTATACAAGTGATTTTATCGAATTATAAATGTATTAATATTATTTTTAAAATATTAAAAATGTTAAAAATCTACATTTGTTTAGCATAATTAACATTATTTATTAATTTAGTTTTGTATTTAAACTTAAAACAATAATGAAATTGGATGGCAAGGTTCACATTTTGGTAAAACTAATAAAAATATTTTAAACTATAAAAAAAAAAAAAAAATAATATTTAGTATTAAATAATCTACATAATGGTTTAATAATTTCATTAATTACTCTTAAATTTCTCCGCTGATAAAATTAATAATCCTAGTAGACAAATTTTGTTGCTCATTTTGTGACGGTGAGAGAAATTTATTAGTTCTTTATAATCTTAGATTATATTTACTACTACTTAGATTATATATAGTTTATTAAGCTTTTGTTCGATTAATTATGTAATGTTACTAATAATTTATCGTTTAACAACTTATGTTAAACTTATTCAGAAACCTTTTAGAAGATTAAACCAAAGTTACAGCCGGAATATAGTTTATTCATACTATATATAATATGTAAAAAGGATACTGTATTTATTTTTTAAAACTATTATTATTATATATTTTCTTATAAAGTACAACTCTTGCTTTTATTAGTATTATAATTCTTTATATATATAATATAATATTATACTTTATATTATATATATATTATCCATACTAGCAAAACTGTGATTTATTATTAATATAATTTATATAATATATAATATATATATATATAATATAATATATAATATATATAATATATATATTAATTATATAATTTATATACAAATAGTATTTATTTTATGTTAATATTATGTACTGAATATATATACGACCAATGGATAATTAAATAAAAATAAAAAATAAATTATATTATTAATACTTAGTTAATATTAATTATATTCATTAACCTATCATATCACCCCATCACTTCTCTTCATACCCAAGACTGGCGGTTAAGGGTGCGCATGAGCCATTAGCACTCTCTGAGGTACGATAATCAGAAAGTAGTATATATTAATATAGAATTATGTACGCACGTCGAAAAGAAGCCCAAACCTACTTACCTGAGCCTCAACATTATTAAATATTATACTTATTTAGTGAGAGCTCGTCGCAGTCAGAAATCCCATTCAATGAGTCATTTATCATGTGAGGATACTCGAGATATTAGGGCTAAACCTAACAATATGACTATTGATCGTCAATGTGTGAAGGCTCTCCATTGCCTCAGAATAGAGCCTAATAAAAATGATTTTATTATAAAAAATGTGTTATCATTTCCAAATCATACTCTACCATAAAAAATTATGCCTCGACAATAATCTATTTTTTATAAATCAAATAATAAAACGTATTGAGTTTCGTGATTGTGACTTAATATACGGTTATATATTCGTGAATCAGGTGATAAATTATCACGTCTTTGAGATGTAAGTTCTCAGTTTACGATGATCATGTATCGAATCAAAAATTCAATATTGAGAGAATCAGTGAAAATCATAAAATGTCAAAGACATGGGTTTCCTTTCAAATGTATAAAAATTGCAAGCATAAAATCTATAATACGAGACAACAACTAGTGTAATAAATTACATACTATGAAGAATCGTGACTGTTTTTTATAGGGGTGTCAAGAAAAATAAGCTGCATTTTATGCTATTTAATTTTATTGAGATATAAATAATAATGTGAGCTAATGTAAAATTATATTAGGAGAATAACTTATAACCATTTCGCGTGATTTGGGATAAAATACTCAGTATAATGTCAATATTCAAACCCTGTTTCAATTTTATTCTTATTAAACTTATCTCATAATTACCTCTGGGTTTATTAATTAACGTGATCACCTAGATTCACCCGAACATACCGAATCCTACTCATAATTCTTATACTATCCATTGTATTCTTCTATCTTCTATTTTTTAAAAGTCTTACCGCATACCAGGAAACCGTGTGCACCTCATTAAACCTAATACCGTCTACACCATGTACGCACTCACACCACCTTGCGAGAGACATGCCATCAAATCGAAAAAGTCCGTAGCATGTGTAGCACATGAGAGGATATAACGATTTGTAAAATTTACCTTTTTATTTCGAGAGCGTACTTAAATCCTGGTGACCTATTGTTGCGTGAAATGGTACTGAACAGCTCTAACAATAGCTTTGTATCCTCATATTGTTTTTAATAACACAAATAAGAAAAATAAGAACATGAGCCATGCATAAACAATTACTCTGAGCACCAGCTAATTCCCGAGTGCTCATTTTTTCTGAACATCTTAGGCATTATAGAGCGAATGGGCGTATTGCATACATATGGTTATAGTTTACTGTAGAATTACCAGGAGATCAGCTATCAATGTTATTCATCCACACTTTTCTTTTTTTTAAACATTAAAACTAACTTACAATTAACCAATTTACTTATGTCTGAATAAAAAATATGTTATATTTTCCATCAATACGGGTATAAAAAGATCACAGTGTAATCACTAATTTTTACGAGATTTTCCTCTCTTGCTACAAATTGCAGACATAGCATAATCTCACTGTGTGTCTCATATTTACTTGACCAGTAATTTCTTTGCGCAGTCTCTTGAAGATTAAATCAGTATAGATTCCTCTCACATATTCTGGTAGCCAATCTCTAATAATATATATTTATGTACATACCCCAGTATAAATATCTTTCAATTCTCTTCTAATATGTGCTCGTATTCTAGACTAGACAATCGCAATAGTTACCTCCGTGTATTCAGAAATGCCTATACCATAACGTCGCATGAATATCTTCCAGTGCGAATCAACTCTTGCCTTGTAATTTGTATTGTAACGCATTTAAAAGTGATCATCAGTATAATGTTACAACTAGAACTAATGGTTAAACATTCAATCTTATCGTTCCAACTATCATCACACTGCGAGGCTTTTATAAATACTCACGACTATTTAATTAATTTAAACATTAAATCACTCCACTAAAGACAAGTAATATCTATGGAAATATATCTTCCATATCACGGTGTTATGGCAAAGCGGAGCTTATAAGTCTAAGTGCATTAGTGGTTATTCCTTGTGCGTTCGTATTGTGTATATCTGCTTTAACTCATACCTTGTTTACTTGCTTTGTAATTACCTCTCACTAAATAATTTCATGTTTAATCAGTCTTTAACTAGTAGCCCTTCAATGAAAAGAGCAACTAAAATCAAAGTTGAGGTAAAACCATTCCCGATCTTTGTCTTTCTTCACATCGACCTTCCCAACTTCAAATTACGAGGCGCTTTGGATAAACATTGTGAAGTTACAATGCAGTGACTAATCGTATATGCCTCTCTCAGTGTGTTTCTTACGCGCTAAGCCACACGTTGTTAGCGTGAGAGCTTTAACTTATTATATATATATTACCCTCTGCTCAACTCACTTACTTTAAATCTCTATTGAGACTATCTTCATAAAAGACATAAATCAGTAAATCATAGATGCGTGTTGAGCACTTTTTATGGCGACAAAGTTGGGCGTAAGTCTCAGTTGTCTCTTTATATGATATATAATTTATTCCGTGAATTCTAACTTCCGCTCTTTAAAGATCGTGAGTGATATTTTTTGAGCACAAACGAGTTCTTCAAATTCTCCTACATATCTATTCATTAAACCTTAAAAGCAGTAATGTGTTACTTTCTCCAACAATTATAGTAGTTGCATTTATCGATAGCCCTATTCAAGGTTCTAATATAGAGATGAGCTTCGATCATTTCGTATGTTGTAATCCTCTTGTCTTTTCACTACCCTGCTTATCTCATCGTTTGATTATCTTCGATCTGTCTTTTATTAATTCTTAGATGTCTATTATACCTCGTGTGCCTAAAATTACCTTCATAATTAACTGTGCATATTGAAATAGCATGTGGTTAGAAACACATAAAACTGTTTTTTATTTAGTAATTGTTTTGTATGGTAGAAAAAGTATTTTAATTTATGTAATCATAAAACTTTGGTTGCAATCCAATTGTTCTTTAATTTATTCCTTAGTTATTTCAATATATTCCTTCACTTTTGTGATATACTCTTTTATTCATTTTTCATTTCTGATTTTAACTTATTCTCGGTTTATGTATTTTTCATATGTGCTAGTCTGTAAGTAGTTAATTTACCTATGATCGTCAATCTCACTATGTCCAGTTTCACTTTATTAATTAATATATGAAACACACATTAACCAGTAAAAGCTAGACACTACTCAGGATTTTCTTCTAATTATCTACAATTCGTTTTCTACTTTCATAATTGACTTTTCTTTCTATTACTCAATCACACCATAACCACTCCTAATGCCACGGCTTTACCTTCAATTAGGTTTGACATCACTCATCGCAACAAGGTGAGGGCTCACGCCATGCTTGGCTCAGACGAGCGATCGCCACCCCTTAGCCGACAACGACCTCCATCATACTCATCACTCCTCTATCTCAACTCTTCTTCCAAACTCATGAGCACCGCAACCACAGACTAACCAGAACCAGCAATCAATGCTTTCAACCACTACCTCCAAACAACCAACATCAAAACACTCAAAACCAACTGAGTCCTTCAATTTTCTACTCTACAAAATCTTCCTCACAACTATAACATTAATAACACACAACTCAAAACTTTAATCAGCTTAATATTCATCGATGTTTCTTTTTTTATCGTGAACACAATTCTGAATGTTCACATTACTTCACATTTCTCCAAACCAAGGTTCCTACACATAGGACCGCGCCCTGTAGTTATATTTATTCCACTAATATAAATATAACGTTTTACCATTTATGTAGATATAAATATAATGCTACTTAATCTTACTTACACAAATAGCCTTATTTTTTATAATGTTTTTAAATCATGACCTTAACCCGTATCAAAAAGGAAGCCTATTTCATGCGCGCTAAAGTACATATAATATTTACGTATACTAACAGCTATAATCCGTTTCCAGTCATCCTGCATATATATCTATATTCATCTCCAAGTGCTTCTTGAACTATTCCTATATAATATACGCTATTATTTATATTTCCCAGAGATAAAGCTATGTATAATAAGGTTAGCTTTATATTTGTTAATATTCGACTACATTTTTTGATTTAATAAATTTTGAATCACTAGATGACTATAGTTTTAATTATAATTTTTAATCTATTTTTAATTTGTGGTCTATTTTTAAATACCATATTTTTTATACGTATACTTAAAAAAGTAAATAATATTCACTAAATAGTAATATATGCCTCAGGCGGTGTATCATTATACTAGTGACAGGCTTAGGTACTATCATGGGTAGATCGACTTTGAGCGGGTGACTGATCATATAGCGTTTTAGCCTTCAAGTGATCTCCTTATATAGAATCTGTGATTAATTAATTAATTACTATAAATCTATAGTGTGAGAATTATATATAATTAATAATTATATTTATATGAATAGTCTTTTTATTGTTAATTGATATAAACACTTAGTAATAAATAAAATACTCAGTATACCTTTTAAATAACAAACGTTAAACTATGTTGCACATACACGCTTAATCAATGCTAAAACGACTATGATTTTTAAAAATGAGTTTGTGAGGGTCTAAAAGTAATTAACCATACTATGCTCTCAATATATAAAGTTATAAAGAACCTAATAGACTATATTTTTACAATATACACCTATACAACAGGTACCAGGTCATTAGATTTATTAAAAAATTGTTTTATTAACCATACTTATTAATAAAGTACAAAGGCCGATAAAATTAATAATCTCTAGATACAATATCAAGTAATATAATATATATATTATATATTAATATATACTATATAATATGCGCAGGTCAATTATAAATAAGATGAAATAAGGATTAATTCCTACCATACAAATCACTAAAAAATGGAAAAGCACATATCACCTTCTTCTGCTTAATAATAGGATTCTATATACGATCAAAGTACAATGTTATCAATTATAATGAAATAATATTTTATAAAATTAAAATAAATATATAACAAATGTCGATGTCTTGTCTATCACTTGTAGATTCAATCGTTGTTTGAGGACCTGAAGTAATTTAAATGGATCTATATCAAATATACCCGGAGTACAAATAAAGACTTAAATATCCTATATTATTAGGTACCTATATAAAGTAAAGTATATATTTGTGAGCCAAATTTTTACTCCAAGAAGTAGGTACAGTATATATTAAATATATAATATTGAACCTGTGTATTAGTGACCCTAAAATTATCGCTTACTACTGGCTGATAATCAAAAGGATATTATCTACTAAAAATAATATTTAGGCCTAAAGTATAGTTATCTTATCAAACACATATTACAATAGAGAGGTGATCAGTATTTTCGTATCTGTATAGGGAGTGCGGGTTGTTGATGTTTTTTACTACGTGTATGAGATTGTAAATGTAAATGATAATTAATCAAGGACACAAATCCGAATTATCCCTACAAAAAATTTCCAATCTGAAAATACATGGTGAATCTGCTTCTACGTGTTAAGCATACTAGAGCGAATAATTTATAAAATTAGTATAAGTGAATAATTGTTATATTATTATAACCATAAAACCTAAGAATAAGAATTTTATAATAGAATTAACATGATTATTGTAACAAGAAGAACTTATATATTTTGTTATATTTATTATTTTAATTTACTTATTACATCTAAAGATGAATTAGTATAAATCAGATTATCCACATATAAATTATTCATAAGTGCCTAAAAAGCTGGTGTAGAGGGCTTTAGCTAGGGGTATGCCTTACTGAGATTATTTACTGATTATTAATTGCTTTTTATAGTAGAGCTTTTGTAATTAATAATTAGTATATTATAAATAATAATATCCATTAAAATAATTTTAGAGTAAAAATTATTTTTTAAACCTTGATAGATATAAATATATTAATAATACAAAAAATTACAGTTAATAATTTATATGAGCGATTAAAATATAATGATTATGATTTATTATATAATAATGAGAAGTATTTTAAAGTAAACTTATTGAAAATATTTATGTATTATATATTAAATGAGTAATTAAATGTACGTTATGTTTAATTAAAACATAAAAATGTTCTTAATATTATGTACACAGATTAGTGGTGGGTATCATATGAGCGATAAAGATATCTTTATATTATGTTTTATTTTATGTTTAATAATTGAAAATAGAGATGGAGGTGCCAATGCTTGTTCAGATGAATGTAGAGTTTGGTTTGTTGTGGTAGGATCTTAGATGATGAATTAGTTTGAATGATGTGTGTGCGTGTGTGTGCAGATGTGTATGTGGGTGTGTATTTCGTCAAGCCTCGTGTGAGGAGATTGTGATTATAATTGATGATGTGTGATAAGTCATAAAACTCAAAAAAAAAATACTTCCATAAGCAACTTGAATATAAGTTAATTATAAAATCAAACTTTTAAGTTATTACAAAGTAAGTAATATAATAATATAAATAAAAATTAAATTTTGAGATAATAAATAACTGTAAAAATATAGTCATCAAGTATTAATAATTGAGTGATTTAATTGTACCAAAAAATGACTGTTGAAACTAGAAATATCACAAAACATAAAATGTTAATATATATATTATCGATTAAAAAAGCAGTTATAAAAGGTAGTATAGTGTTGATGTTAAATAAAAGTTAATGACACACACACATGATTCCTTATATAGTTTAGTATCTGTAAAAAAAATTAATCTAATGAAAACAAAAGCTGAGTTTATCGCTGGAGGATTACCTCGCGTTTGTGCTCTTGTGTGTGACGAAAGAGTATAATTACATATCTATTAGAATTATATTAACAGATATTTACTCGTGGCTTTTAAAATGAGTGATTGTTTATGTTGATATATAGAATAATCAGTTAATATGCAGCGGTTTATATAAATTATATCAATATGAAGTAAGCATTGTCAAAGCTTAAATACATTATAGCTTATATCAATTCCTTTGTATGCACATTAAATTAACAATGATATATCGATTATAACTCAATATAAAGATTGTACTTTACCTGCTTTTATCCAATTAGGTAATGTATATTTGTTACCCTCCAACCATTCATTGTGAGTTTATTACAGAGAAAAAAATCTCATCATATGATTCACACAGCAGTAAGAGAGACGTGTAAAAAATAGAGCCATACTGCAGTAGTAGGCTCGACTTTATGGTGTGCGTTATCTGTGTACCAACTAATCACCCACTCGGAACTATCACACTCTCATTTTAGTAATGTTCTACTAGACTCGAATAACTCACGTTAAGTGAGTAGATCATTATAGATAGAGTGAGAGCCAGATACATACCATATACTATTAATAAAAAATGCTTAGCATCACAACGATCTTTAGCATAATATCCAGTAGCATATATAAAATAACCATATTGTAAATTTGTGATCGAGACCAAGTTAAAGCAAGTAAAGCGAGATAATTTAGTGCGAGTGAGAAATGGCTACAATTAGTGTGCTCAATTATACTTTACCTAAATGATATAATAACACCTCTACTTTTGTTATATTACTGTACATATTATACTGTGCTTTATAAGGTTATCTATAATATAATAAAATTCGTGTGATTTAAATTAGACAGATATAAACTCGATTAATGAGTTTATATGACAGATAATAAGCATTTAATATCAAAAGAGCTTATTCGCTTATTTCCTTATTGCATTTTGTTATATGATAAGTCACTCTCACTCTGTTGAATTCTATAGCTGATTCTAAGCTGGTGGTTAAAAATCAATGGTCCCAGTGGGATAAATGGAAAATATAAATGACAGTGGTAGAGTTACATACGAGCAGAGTCACGAAAAAGAAGATAATATCCGATGTAACTAGCTCATCAACAGCCAGTAACACGATATTGCGAAGCAAGGCGAAAATATGCCGAGACTAAGATAAAACACCACTCATTTTTGTAAATTTACGCTGAATGAGCATCGTTCTAACATGGTTCAGTGTCACAGGGTATATGATTTATAATAAATTAACAACGAACTATTCGATGAGCCATTGTAGTAAATATCAAAACCGTGACTTAAATATCGAGGCGACGCGACAAACTCCGGCTATTTTTCTTCCTTTT
>JABUQX010073391.1:27500-32857 GCA_015478945.1 Trachelipus rathkii
TGGAAGTTGAAGTTTTATAATGTCAACATTACATTCCTTTTTATAATATATATATATATATATATATATATATATATATATATATATATATATATATATATATATATATATATATATATATATATATATTTTACATCTTTTTATAATATATATATATATATATATATATATACACACGTTGTATGTATGTCTAAAATTCTGCAATATCCTTTAATATTATTTCAAATAGATTTTTTCCTTCATTTCTTTTACTCCACGCATACTCGCAAGTATATGAATCAATCATCTTTATGTTCATTCCTTTTTGTATTTTAGTTTTATATTTAAAAACACTCCACGCACTTTCCACCGTCATGTTTTGTTCACCAATGCATATTGGATTAATTAGCACAAACCTGTGAAATAAATTAAATTTTATTTTTAACAAAATTGAACTTTCTTAATCTAATGCAATATAATCTAATCTACCCCATAATCTAACCTATGTAACCTTATCCAACCTAATTTAACTTAACCTAACCTAACTTAACCTAACCTAACCTAACCTAATCTAACCTAACATCATAACCTAACCTAACCTAACCTAACCTAACCTAACCTATAACCTAACCTAACTAACCTAACCTAACCTAACCTAACCTAACCTAACCTAACCTGACTTAATCATAACGTTACATAACGTAACCTAATCTAAGGTAATCAAATTTCAAATTAAAAATAATGATTTATGTTACCTCCCGCAAGTAGTTACCGAATTTAACACACACTGGTTGTCAAATATTTAATTCCTCTTTGTTTTAATGTAATGTAATTAAATACCATAAGAAACATAAAGAACAATAAATAAAATACTGAAGAACAATTTTGAACCTTTTTTTTAGCACCAATACAGTTAATAATTAAATAAAATTGTTTAAAAAAAACTTAAAATATAAATAAAAATTAAAAAGAAAAGAATTAAAAATTTATCGAGCTTCACCAATACTGTAAATATTGAATAACTTATTTTCTCTTTCCTTGGGTAAATTTTACTTTTTCATTATTAACAAAACTTCACCAAAGAACGGGAAAAAATTGACCGCGGTCCCTATGACAATAATATATATATATATATATATATATGCTAATAATATATGTATATATATATATATATATATATATATATATATATATATATACTTACTATATTTATATCTAATAATAATATGTAATAATAATAATATATAGTTATATGGAGATAGGTCTCATGTGTGTGTGTGCGCTTTAATAGTTTTTACTTATGTGTCAATATGTATATTTATATTCTTTACATATAATATCGGATGTTCAGGTGATAATAATATGTGCACTCATATATAATAATATGTATAATGTATAGTGTGTGTAATAATATGTATGTATAATAATAATATATGTATCAATGTAATAATAATAATCAAAATAATAAAAATATATTTATTTATATTAAAAAATATAAGTATATATATATATATCATATATATATATATAATATAAAAATAAATATATAATAATATATATATATATGTATAATAATATGTAATAATGTATATATGTATGTAATATATATGTATGTATAATATATATAATAATATACAACACACAATGTATATAATAATATGTATATATATATAATATCTATATATATGTAATATATATATAAATAATATAAATAATAATAATAATAATAATAATATGTATATATATATATAATATATATCTTTATAATAATATATATATATATAATAATATAATAATAACCAATAATAATAATAATATACGTAATATGTATATATATATAATATATATATATAATATATATATATATATATATATATATATATATATATATATATATATATATATATATATATAAATATATATATATATATTCTATGGTCTTTCTAAAGCGAATAAAATTGGCTCAACCAAGTCCCAACCATCCAATTTTGTTTGCTATTGTTAAGATTAATTATAAGCCTTTCAAAAACTTTCGTCCCGATTTTAGAAAAAATTAACTGTTGACGGAAAATCGATTAAAGATATATTATTTTTCCAGATATCTTTAAATATCCAAATGCTGTTAAATACGGTATGGTGAGTTTTGATGCCCAAATCTGATTTATTTATGAGCCTCTAAATGAAGCTGCGGACTATCATTCGTGAATCCTTATTCTCTAAAGCAGTGGTCTCCAAATAAGGGTACGTAATGGAACCCCGCCCAAATTTTCAAAAGTGATAACGGAAATTTTTCCAAAAAGTAGGCTTACGATCATTTGCGATTGTATGATCCTGCATCATGTGAGTGCGAGGTACTCTCATTGGTCGCTATATATTATATTATATTATATTATATTATATTATATTATATTATATTATATTATATTATATTATATTATATTACATTACATTATATTATATATTATATATTATATATATATATTTATATATTATATATTATATATTATATATTATATATTATATATTATATATTATATATTATATATTTTATATATATATATATATATATATATATATATATATATATATATATATATATATATATATATATATTTTATTATCTATTTTTTTTATTTAATACATACATTTTACATTATACATTATACATTTTACATTTTACATTTTATATACATACATTATACATTATACATTTTACATTTTACATTTTACATTTTACATTTTACATTATACATTTACATTATACATTATATATTATACATTATACATTATACATTATACATTATACATTATACATTATACGTTATACATTTTATATTTTATATTTTATATTATAAATTATACATTATACATTATACATTATACATTATACATTATACATTATACATTATACATTATACATTATACATTATACATTTTACATTATACATTTTTCATTACACATTACACATTTCACATTGTACAATATACATTATATATATATATTTTACATTTTACATACATTTTACATTTTACATTATACATTATACATTATACATTATACATTATACATTATACATTTTACATTTTACATTTTACATTTTATGTTAATGTTTACATTTTACATATTTCATTATACATTATACATTATACATTATACATTATACATTTGACATTTGACATTATACATAATACATTACACACAATTTACATTTTACAGTATACATTATATATAATTCACATTTTACATACATTATACATTTTACATTTTACGTTTTACATTTTACATTTTACATTTTACATTTTTTTTACAATTTGCATTATACATTATACATTATACATTATACATTATACATTTTACATTTAACATTTAACATTTAACATTTAACATTTAACATTTAACATTTAACATTTAACATTTAACATTTAACATTTTACATTTTACATTTTACATTTTACATTTTACATTTTACATTTAACATTTTACATTTTACATTTTACATTTTACATTTTACATTTACATTTAACATTTAACATTTAACATTTAACATTTAACATTTAACATTTTACATTTTACATTTAACATTTAACATTTAACATTTAACATTTAACATTTAACATTTAACATTTAACATTTTACATTTTACATTTTACATTTTACATTTAACATTTAACATTTAACATTTAACATTTAACATTTAACATTTAACATTTACATTTACATTTAAATTTTAAATTTTACATTTTAAATTTTAATTAAAATTTACTTTAACTAACTTTTGAAAAACAAATGAACCACTTTACATTTAACATTTAACATTTAACATTTAACATTTAACATTTAAAATTTTAAATTTTACATTTTACATTATATATTAACATTCCATTTACATTTACATTTACATTTAACATTTAACATTTAACATTTAACATTTTACATTTAACATTTAACATTTAACATTTTACATTTTACATTTTACATTTTACATTTTACATTTTACATTTTACATTTAACATTTAACATTTAACATTTAACATTTAATTTTACATTTTACATTTTACATTTTACATTTTACATTTTACATTATACATTATACATTATACATTATACATTTTACATTTTATTTATATATACATTTATTTACATTTTAAATTTACATAAAAAATCACATTTACATTATACTTTATTTTTTACATTTTACATTTTACATTTTACTACATTTTACATTTTATTTATTATATATATATATATATATATATATATATATATATATATATATATTTATATTATATATATTTTTATTTATATATATATATATATATATATATATATATATATATATATATATATATATATATATATATATATATATATATATATATATATATATATATATATATATATACTATATATAATATATATATATATATATATAATAATATGTGTATCTTCTTTATAATGTAACATAATGATATGTAATAATATATGTAATAATAATAATAATACTGGGAATAATAATAATAATATGTAATATATATAATATATAATATGTATATATATATATAATAATAATATATAATATGTAATAATAATAATAATATAATATATAATAATAATAATAATAATATATATATATATACGTAATAATATATAATATGTATATATATATATATCTATATAATATATATATAGTAATAATAACAACAATAATATAATATATATATAATAATAATAATAATATGTATATATATATAATATCTGGAAATATATATATATATATATATATATATATATATATATATATAATAATATATATAATAATAATATATATATATATAATAATATGTGACAATAATAATATATATAATTTACGTAATAATAATAATATGTAATAATAATATGTAATATAATAATATATATAACTATATGTATCAATAATAATATGTATGTATACAATATATATATATAAATATATATATATATATTCTATGGTCTTTCTAAAGCGAATAAAAAATTGAAACCAGCCAAAGTCCCAACCATCCAATTTTGTTTGCTATTGTTACGATTAGAAAAATTAATGTTGACGGAAAATCGATTAAAGATATATTATTTTCCAGATATCTTTAAATATCAAATGCTGGTAAATACGGTATGGTGAGTTTTGATGCCCAATCTGATTTATTTATGAGCCTCGTAAACTGCGGACTATCATTCGTGAATCCTTATTCTCTAAAGCAGTGGTCTCCAAATAGGGTACGTGGGAACCCAATGGGGTACACAAAGTGATACCCAGGGTACTCCAAAAAAGTAGGCTTACGATCATTGCGATTGTATGATCCTGCATCATGTGGTGCTAATCATTGGTCGCTATATATTATAT
>JABUQX010073392.1:0-25000 GCA_015478945.1 Trachelipus rathkii
ACGCTGCGTAACATACTAAGTGACTTCATTTGAACCGACTCACCGACAGCTCTCCGACAGCATTCCAGCGACTCTGCAGTAGGGCTGCGACTGCATAGTTCGCCCTTTCCCCGTTCACTAGTCTCCCTAACGTGCACATAGTTGCTCCCCTCCCCTAAGTTAAACTTCCCGGACGTCTATTCACACGGCTACCGGGTAACCGTATCATGCAATCCCGTAAGGTCGAATCCTCACCATCATAAGTCTTGTGCAGCCCGCTTTGACGGCTCAATAGATCACTCCAAGCTATCACTTAGTTTTTGAGCCTCAATCTCCTTAATACACTCTTCGATCCAATACCCTACTGTCTCATCCTCATTCGCTCATGATGACCTGCCCTGCCTATGTACCATCACCTTTTTGCCATGATTACGAACTTATATTATGGTTGTTCCGTGGTTGTGGATTTCTATTTTATTACATTTTATACCCTTTGTTTCAACACTCACATCTTATCTGTCTAGTCATTTATTGGTTCGGAATGTTTTTCATTCCTCGATCCATCCTTATCCGTAACGTTCATCAAAACGACACTGTGTTGATTGAAAAAACCTCACCTGAGAGTTTTCTCAGACGCCTATAACTGGGGTTGCGCGATTCATTGTCGTCCGGCCACCGTTCTTTCATCAGTGAATCCTTCTGCTACTAATATACCGACAACGGCTCCACCAGGGCGTCAAGACCTCAAGGTAACCTGCATTAAAGCGTACTACCTCCAATCTCTCTTTTCCAATCCTGCTAGTTTGACATCGTTAATGCGTGATTTACCTCTGTCTCTAACAACAGGATATCGCTATTATCGTCAAAAAGCACATCCACATTCCTTCACGACTCTGATAGTGGCAGTCTCTCTCTCTCATAGTACTTCTCCAGTCCTTATCATTAGGTGAAACAACTGACAACGCTGCCGAGGTAGTACAGCTAAGTTGTAATGGGTAAGCATATCAACCCATAGATTTTGTAACCCATTATAATTGTTAGAATAAGTTATCTCATGAGATCTCACATTTATTTCTTTAAGGTGCTATTTTGGCGCTGTCAAACCCATCTGCGCCTATCCCTGGAAGCCAGACAGACTCAATTGCCACTCATTGGCTAAGAAACTCCCTTTGCCATCATCCGTCTGTCCTCACCTGCATGCGTTTCTCCACACGCACACACGCCACCCTAGCCCCTAATCCACTTTGACCAAGTTACCACCACATTTGACGATTAAAACAATTAACTCTTATCGGGTTATCTAGAACAAGATTTGCCGTCTTTCTCGATATCACACATACTTACTCACCCCTGCTTCAGCACTTTTCTGATCTTGTTTTCTCCCATGCACGACTACATGATACTCAGTCTTTACATCCGCAAATCTCATTCGAACCCCTTCTTCAACTTGTATACAAATGGCATTTCCGATAATTGAAGCCACTCTCTTTCCAATAAATTATCCGTTACCACCTCACTTCTGGGATATCCGCTATGCTAATAATTACACTTAAAGTTACAATTCTATGCACGTTAGTTTTCTCTACCTTTTCTTCATCTTTCCCCCCCCCTTTCTGAGCAACTACTCCTACACTCCCCAGTTCACCAGACATACAGATACATCCGTACTTGGTGATTCTTCTCCCATCCTACCAATCATCGCCTCTAGCCTAGTCCACTGTGCAGTATCAATTTCCCAAATAAACTAAGCAAGCTTTGACGTACTACCATCGAGATGTTCATTTAGATCACCTTTCTTCATCTTGCCGAAAGACAACAGCTTTTGCCGCCTACCTCGACATCGTGATTTGGAAAGCGAGACAGTTGACCACGCTTGACATAGCGCGAGACACGAGCCATCTCAAGACAGTGTATTATAAGGTTAAGCGAATACATAACACATAATGTTCGTCCTATTCATTCTATTTAAAATTTAATTTATGTGGAGCTGGAGAGTATGGGAAGGAGTTTTATATTCTTCCTTCCAACTCTTACTTGATAAGGCATATCAAATGAACGCCCTATGATGTAAAATCCTAGGAAAGTCTTTGTAATGTAAGTGAAAGTGGCTGCGCAATTACAATTCCTTGGGTGGATGTAAGGACGAACAGTCTTGACACCGTGCTCTAGGCGCTCTTAACGCCCATCGAGGTATGTGTTATCTCTGTGTTAATGTATAGTAGTGATACTAATGGTCTGGACACTGAGAAACACTATAGATCTAAAAGATCTCAACGTGATCCAGCATGGACAATCTTGAGGGTCCCACGATGTGTGGTGTGAGAAGAATTGACTAAATTAAGAATGAACAACGCGATGGCGTCGTCAGGGGGGGGGCAGGGAGAGGCCAGCTGCCCCCCCTAGAGAGTGTTTATCTTTATAGGTCTACCTTCGGAATTTTTTTCTCCAAGCGTCCTTTCCCTGGCTGGCCGTTAAGGTACGTTTACGACTATATATAATATAGCATATTATAATATATATACTATACTATATATATAATTAGTATTATTGCATGACAGTCCTCGGTATATATATATATAACATGATAATCTACTTCATAATACTGTAATATTCTAGTGAAATATTATAGCTACTACTATATATAATATATATGCTATATATATATATATATGGCGAACAGTTGCAATCGTCATTTTCTTGCAATTTCTCTTGCCGATACGAGGATTTCTCATTCATTTCACTGCTGGCCAACAAAAAAAAATAATTTTTCATTTGTGCGAAGGAGTATTTCTAATCGAAATTTATAGTACTATCGGATTGCTCATTTGAAAATGACAACTCGTTATCCCAATTGGCCTAGTTCGTTGAGATACAGGGTCTTCTGTTCCAGATTACTCTTATACAAATATCTTTTTAATGCATATTTTACAGTCAATATCGTTTTATTTACTTTTTTAAGGGGCTCGAGCTACTTATATTATATATACTTATTTTTTTTTCGATATTTTCACAACACTATGAGTCTTCCACGAAGAGCCTGTTTGAGGATAACCCCAAATGTATTCTTGCTACATCTTGTGACCCGTGAATGATTGCCATCGAGAACCAAAGCAAGAAATACTGAACTTTTTGTGAAGCAAAGCACTTATGCTCTGCATACTTTGGAATGAAACTCCGAGCTCCAAGACTAAGGTCTTGTGCTGCCAAACTATGAGTCCTGTTAAACACGACCACACACCTGTGTATCGAAATCTACGTCAGGGAAAAAAATGGACGCATAAAAGGTTTTAAAATTTCGCCCCCTTGCATCTGCTGCCCCCTCATTGGTGTAGTGGCGCGGCAGTCAAAAGAATGCACCACAGTGACTTCTATTTTTGTGTTGGTTAATGTGCAAGGTATCAATCGTTACAAGAAACCGTAAATTTGAGTATCCGGATTTTGGATCAGCAAGGCAGGCGACCTGCACCACACTCCGACGATGTCCCCGTTCCCCCAGTGTTCACTACACTCCAGATCCGATTAGCATGTCTATGAAGAGATATCCAGGATTTGGGTGCATGCAGCACAGATCGCAGATAGTGGTAGGAATTCGAAAGGAAGAACATCGTAGCTTCTAACTTGCCACAGGTTCTCCAGAAGAGACTCACATGAAGCTTTTACGTCACAGAGAGTTAAGTCTCCATGGCCAAGATATCTGAGCTTTTTAGCCATCTAGACTAAGTGAAAAGAACATGTCTCAAGGACGGGCGAATGATAAAAATAACTTTTTTTGACCAAGAGACGGTTTTGTACTTCTTCCACTATTTCATTTGAAGAAGACCTAGTATTACTGTAGGAACATCCTGGACTCCTACTCCAAATGGGTTACTCTAAATACCGAACCCCCAGATACATTGGCCCGTACTGTTTCCATGCGATTAGACTTCAACAGAAAGCACCGTTGTGTTTTCATGATGCCTATACAAGATGTGCGATATTTATTTTGCTCGTCAGTTGATCAACGAAAAACTGAAAGAAGCCCAAGAGAAAATTCCCGAAGGAATTGGTATGCCCGAAGGCTTAGCCCTGTGATGTAGCCCCTAGTGGGTCTATATGCTTGATCTTGAAGCATGTCAACATTTCTTTTACCCTTGGGCAGCAAGCGGATTTATTACTAAGCTTACCCCTCTCTTTCAATGCTCTGTGGCGGATAAAGTAGGGACTCAAAGAAGACCACTGCGGAAAACAGTTCGCTTTATGACCTAGCCTAGCGGAAAACTATGACTGTAGGTGCATCACAAATCTCATTAACGAACGCCGGGTATTGACAGAGGTAAAATTATTTTCCCACCACTCCACATCAAACTAGGACTGATGAAGCAACCTTTGTTAGGGCGTCAGAGCCTTAGACCAAGCATCGTTTGGAGACATGTTCTCAATATCCGTCTGCAGAATTTTCTTCCAGGGCCTTCGAGTACTGGAGGAAACTCAAAGCTGGACTTTAGCGGCTCCCTCCAAATCTCGTCATCAATCATCTCAAGGCATGGACCAATTCATGTCATATAATTTTCATCGACTGAATCTGAAGCATTCTCCCCTGAGGGAAAGTCTTCTCTTGTTTTCAGCAATCTCTGCGGCAACGATAAATCTCGCATACTATGTCAGACATCGGTTACACGAAACATGCCATTTCACAGAGAGCCTTCAAAAAAAATCTTGAACGCCTAATCTATGAGCCCCTGATAAAGTTCTCCCACTTTTTCTACATAGTCAATTAGATCGGTTATCGGATAAGTTACAGCATATTTTTACCGCGCTGGAAAAGAAGGGGTAGAGGTTCCATCAGATCGCTATTCAACGACGTGATGAAGAAACAATACCAAGGGAAGATGGCGATACACAACCATGATTGGCAGACTAATTGCTGCGACCTTCACAGTGATTGTCCACATTCTGCAAAGCAGAGGACAATCATATAGGAGGACTTTGGTTAAGCATTGAATTGCGTCGATTTCATTGTCACTGAATTGAATTGTTTTGACCTATTAGCATTTTTACTGTGTCTTACTCATTAAACATTTTTAATTATAGCCACGACTATATAGTATATTATCTTTTCAGTGTTTTTTTTTTTGTGCAATTTACGTTAACAACATAACATAAATTGTTGTTATTAATTACTTTTTGTGACCACCCTGTATCCCCAAAGACTAGATGCCCAATCTAGGACAATACGCCAGCACGGGTCCATCATTCGGATCAGACGGGCAAGCAGTGCTCTACCTTTAAATATGAACCCTCAAATGTGTCCTACTCTGGCTGTCAGCGCTCTCACGCAATCCTTTGTTGGCTCCAGTGATTTTGTATACTGGCTACTTTTAAATCATGTTGATTAACGACCTGTGTGTTATTCTCATCTATGTTTTTTTTTTTTTAACTGTTCATTGATATGATATTTATAAATTCCTTAGACTTTTGAACACTACAGCACACTGCAGATACCATTCAGTCCCTCACGTGTCCATCTTTCGAGCTCTTCGGCCATTCTTCAATGTCCTCTTTATTACTGCGTGTTTAACGTTCAACAGTAGTCATTGTAAATATCCGCCATACACTCCAGTTGACGCCATCGCTATAATTCAACAGGCGCTCCTATAAGGTACACAAGTTTATTTTGACCTATTCTATCGAAGATCCTTGCACTATAGAAATCCGCTTGCGCGTACGTACGTGTTTACTTTTAAATATTGTAATAAAAATTTTGTGTGAGTTTACTTCTTATAACCATAGGTGAATTTTGTCTAAACAATCAGTGAATCACTTACTAGGTCCATATGAGTAGCTTCATTTTCAACGACCAGTTCTAAATTAACTTCTTCATTTACTACCAATCATGAACTTCAATCGGTTTTCCAATGCACATAGTGTGTTGCGTATACTTTTAACTTTCCTGCCGCTTAACATCGTCTTTCGATACCGATACGTTAGTCATTTTTAAATTAGCTTAGGCCTTAGTGACCATACTTGTGGGCGATGAAGATTCCATATAAGTTAGCCAGAGCTCGCCCGTCCCGTTATATCTTCATTCATACCACGACCGCTACTATTATATATAATCATTATCCTATACGTGCTATTTACCTATAAAGCTATTACTACCATTATTAATTAGTATTATAGAGCACCTTCATATTCAGCCTAATAGTATCATATATACTAATAGCATATTTCAAGCTTTCATGTTTGTACCGATAGATGTTAAGCCTAATGAATACCTACTTTTATATCATCTCAAGCCTCCATTTTTAGGCATTCGTTGGAGGTCCACGTCTGTTTCATCTCCGAGTTCTCACAACGCTATATATAGAATCACAACTCATGTATACTAGCTACTAGTTATTCGCTTCATACACTTTATATCATATATTACTATTATACATTGTCTCTGTGCCATCCCATGGCTATATATAGCATATGGAAAGCGTAAGAAACGTCACTGTGAATAAAATGGAATATCGGATTAGCCGCGTGAAAACGGGAAGAACATCAGGATAATTCAACTAAGGACTACACAAAGAGGGCAATCCCCTCCTGACTTCGCATATTGTCGTCACATGATGAAGAACCCACACCCACGACGATCCAGCACCTCGACGAGCTAAGATATGGGTCCAAGATTTCGGAGCTATGCGTTTCAGTAGATGAATCACGAAAATAACATTTTGGTAGATACGTTGGACATCATCTAATGATTTCGACTGAGAAAAGAAACAGTACTGAAAGAGTGTCGAACATTCCACCTAGCACCTATAATTTTTGGAAGATGCTACCCCACTTAAAGAGGAAATTCAATTATTGAATGTTGGAACATATTCTTGGACCGAATATTCCAGGCGCCTAATAGGCGAAGCATTTTGACAATTTTGCTATTTTATTTCACCCAAGATTAAATTCGTCAGGGGAAGTCCTAGGCTCTTTAAATAATAAGACCTTTCACTAAAATAAGGATGTTCTTCGGTTTGTAAGGACATACAACACAGAGTGGCAAAACTTCTGTTGACGGCAAATTGTTCCTACGGACGTACCGGTAGACATCCAAATAACCAGCGTTCCAATACATGAGAAAATAAAAAAAATATATCTCAATAATAGATGCCGGATCAGTCAGTGAAAAACCATTTTGAAAAAAGGGAGAGAAAGAATGCCACCATACATCAGTCAGACTCAGAATGAGCATTTCTCTAGTGGTACTACTAAAGGAAGAGCATCGCTAATAAGGGTAAAGGAAGTCCGTGAGTGATATAGCTACTAGCAGAAATGAATTTCTGGAAAGGAACAATTATCCATAAGGTTGCGCTATTTCGACCAAAGAGTCTGATTGAAGTCAAAGAAGAATTTATTGGCTTTGTAGAACTGTAAGCGCTTGCCGCAAAAACCATTGCGAAAAAAATTTACCATTTTGTCACGACCGAAGAACTGGGATCCCGAGAATTGCGTGTGCTTGGGTTTCGATGGCTGTTATCTACGATGTCTGCAAGAAGGAGTTAACCAAGAAATATTACGGAAAAAAGTATAAAAAAAGCAATGTTCTTTCATTGCTTTTCACACAAACAAAATTAGTTAGTAAATGATTGTTGAACACGAATACCAGAAATCCGCGAATACTGTGGGAACAGTATAAAGACATTATACGTTTTTTTCGCAGTCGGTCTTGGAAGAAAATTCAATGCCAAACATCCCAAGCCTTATGCCAGACCAGATGGTGCTGAACAACACAAGTATCGTACTTTAATGACACTTTTGTACGAATGATGCAAACATTAGAAATCCTTTCCATTGAACGAAATACCACCACAAGAAAAGAGCGCTTTGTCAGTTGCTTCGCGGCATGTAAGTCGTTCATTCATCCTGCTATTGATATTGACGCGAAAGTACTCTGCGTGTTGATCCAGTTGTAAATGCTTCACAATGCCAAGACCTTGGATATCTTGCAAACTCCGCAGCACATTCAAGCATATTGTGAACATGGTTAGGAAGCTATTGGAAAGAATGAAGAAAAAATCACGGATGAAGTGTACCTGATGCTAATTTTAATCGCTGGGCATCTTGGACTTGATTTGAATATACCACGGATATTTGGTAGGCAGCAGCAACGCAGAGCACGCAGCAACCATCCAGAACAAATCCCACGGAAGTTCTGGAAGAAAGGTCCTTAATAAACTCCGTTATATGGATTCTATTAACTTGTCTTTGGAATTACGTTTCTACTGAAATACACCTGCTTAGTGCATTGACATATCTACATCCTTTTCCACAAGCTACTCATAACAATCGCTAAGTTAAAGAAAAGACAGCTTATTATCTATAGTATTTTACCACTTAAAAGCCATAGAAGAAGAGCTAGAACTTTAGTACAAAATTTGGAGGACAAGAAAACTGAGTAGTGAAGAACTAAAACATCTTGTTGTCTCACAAGTTTAAAGAGACTGAACCTTTTTTTCCGTCAACGAAAAAGGCTTTGATGTTACTACAGCCCAGCCATGCACCACCAGTACAGATGAACACTCTTTCAGTACCTGCGAAGGATCAAGACTTCGCTGCGAAGTACTATGGAAGACGACAGGTTTAAAGACTGCTATGATGGGTAAACACAGAAAATTGTTTTGACACAATTTATTTTATTCACAGTAGTTGATAAATTTGCGTTAACCCAAGAAATTATTTTTAATAATATAATTATTGCATTTGCTCTATATGTTCAAGGTTACCTTCCTTGCATCATTTATTTGATATTCTATTGTTTTAATAAAATAATTTTTTTTTAAAATATCAATTAATTTAATTTCCATACAGAGAACCTCAAGATTTTACACACACTAAAAATTATATTACAGTATATATATATATATATATATATATATATATATATATATTGATATATAATTATATATATAATATAATATATAATTATAGTATATATATATATTATTATTATATATATATAAGCTCTATGAAATTTTAGCTTTTTTGAAATGTTGCGCTGCGACGCCCTGAATTAATGAACGTAATTAGAGAGTTATTGTGTTGGAAGAAAGGGGTAAATGACGAGATAAATGAAAATGTACACCGAGAGTTTTTGGTCATGTTGAAAGGAGATGAATGATGTCGGTTGGTTAGCGAATGTATAGTGTGAGTGTGTTTGGAATGTATAGTGGTGAGTGTGTTTGAAATTTAAGAAAAGTGATTGAGTCAGTAAAGAATGTCTGGAGGAGAGAAATGGCAGTTTGGCAGAGGCGAGAATAAAGGTGCATTTAATAGGAGCGCAATGGGCAGGGTTTTGGAGGTGGGACATATATGGTGTGCCCACCTGCCAGTGGATGAACCCTACACTTGACAAGTATGCCATTAGTGAGGGTTCTGTCGACTGTCCCATGAAATGCTCTAGGGTGGATTTTCTGACTGCGATAAGTTCTCCACTAATAGTAAGACTGGGCTTTCTTTTTCGACTTGTCATATTCTTCTTCTACTTCTTGCTTCTTTTCTGATGCATGGCACACACCTTACCCCAGTTTTGGGAAAGAAAAGAAGGATGATTGCATATGATTGATGATGATGCTATATATATAATATATATATATTTAGTATATATATATATATACATATATATATATATTATATATATATATATATATATATATATATAATATATATATATATATATATTTATATAGACCCTACCCATGTGTTTCTCCTCTCCTACTATCCTTACTAGAAGTGTGATGACCCCAATACGTTGCCACCACAGCAAGCCAGGCCCTGAAGATTGGTTAAAAATGAAGTGTTGTATTGTAGTTGCATTCTGTGGCCGAAAAAGACAGCGCAGTGCTAGAGAAGTGATGTTTGTTTCGCAGTTTGACGTCTGGGAGGAGGACATCTTTGACAGTAGTTGGAGGGATGTATTATGAATTTTAAATTTGTATTTTATGGGAGGATGTGCCAAATCGGGGGGGATACGAGAGGGGATATGGGGAGGGATATGGAGAGGGTTTGACAATCCAAAGTTTGTTCTGTAAAGAACATTTTGGGTGGACGTGCTCCAAGTATGGTGTCATTTGGATATGCGGAGATAGTTCTTTTGGTTAATTGAGTACGAATGTTAAATAATGGGTGTATCTGGATGTGGGGGGTGGGAGCCTGTTGTACAAATTAGAATAGCATAATGGTTGTGTTATCTTTTTCCTTTTAGGGGAGGGGGGTGTTGTAATGTTTGATGCAAGGGGGTGATGTGGTGGATGAGTGAGGTGGGAAGGCAGCCTGCTGTTATTATCATGAGAGCTTTATTGTGTACAGTTGCTAATTTCTGAATATTGAATTGTGAAATAGTGGCCACACAGGCAGGTGATGCGTAGTTGAAGAAGGGGTGGAGTTATTGTCTATATACAATTATGAGGGTCTCTGTGTTGCCTAAAGTTTGTTCCACTTAATGCTTTCAGCACATTTAATTTATGTGGCACTAAAAGTATTGTTGTTGATGCGGGTGTTGAGTGTCATATATGTATCAAAAATCAAGCCTAGGATGGTGGGTTGCTTAATGAGAGGGAGTCTATTGTTTGATAGGAGAAAACTGAATCAAAAGTCAAGCCTAGGATGGTGGGTTCCTTAATGAGAGGGATGCTATTGTTCGCTAGGTGTATACTTGATTCTTATCTATTTGGGGTAAGTAATGTAATAGTAGGTTTTTGAGGTGATGCAGCCATTCTTTCTGTGTTAGCCACTGTTCTAGTTGGTTTATATATTGTTGTAGTTCTGTGCATGGTAGAGGAGTTTGAGCTGTGATTGATAGGTAGTATGCATAGCTATTAATTTTTATAGAAGAGAATGTGAGTTGTGGACTTGTGGTAGATCATGATAAAAAGGTTAAATGGTGTTGGTGAAAGGATTATTCACTGGGGAGGGGGACTCCATTATATAATTTGTATGAATGAGAGGAGTGGTGTGATTTTATGACTATCTGTGCAAAAGGAGAGGAAATTTGTTGATATTTTTTTGTCTTTGAAGTTACATTGTAGGGGAGAGTACGCAAGTGAACCAAAAATATTTGGATGACTAGGGAAATTAAGTTTATAATCGGCTGCCTCTAGCACATTAAAGGGTCTTTAACCCTGCTCAGGTACCCGAGGGTCAAAATTACCAACACCTAGAGCAATTTTTTTGTTTTTTCCTTCTAAAATCATTATGTCATGATATATGGGGGTGAAATTGGAGAATTGGGGGAGTTAGGGGGTAATAGATATTGCTGTCACATAAAATCCACCTTAGCTGCACTGTGGGCTCTGTGGTGGGAAGTTTTATGGTAGAATTTAACCAATGTTTCCTTTATGTTTTTTATATGTGGTAAAATATATGACTCATGTGTAACCGGTTATGCTTTTCCTGTGGTATTATTACTGACGGATACCTTTATGTCTGTTTAGTGTAGTGCAGTTTATAGTGTTGGCCGACGCAATGGATGCGGTGCGGTGCGTGGTGCGCTTATTTTGATGCGGTACGGTGCGTGCAGTACATAATTTCCGTGACCCAGAGTGTGCGATTTATAAAATTATGAAGTCCTTGGTGCGGGTTGCGGTGCGTGCAAAAACGCAATGGGTATCGAAAATCGAGGTGTGTGAGGTGACAAAATAATTTTGAGGGCAGTGCATGGTATTGTTAATTCTAGGCTGGCTGCGGCTTGACAAAATAAATTTTTGAGATGTGGTGCTGTGGTTACTTTAGTGCGGTGCGGTGTAATGCGTGGTGATCATACTCTAATGCGGTAGTAGTATTGGCTCTACTTTAGCGGCTACCAAGATCACGAAGCGTTGAGTGCTCTTATCAACGTTAGCTGATAAGAACACGTGTTTTTAGTGATAAGGTAATGGATTTGTCATGTTAATTTTTATATATTTTTATTTTAATTTATTTTTTTATTTTTTATTTTTTATTTGTATTATTAATATTATTTTTTTTTTTATTTATTTTATTATTATTATTATTATTATTATTATTCCTGACTCCGCTGCTGCTGATTCTGTCACTGCACCATGTGCAGTAGCATCCGCCGCCTCCGGTGTCGCTGTCAGCACAGAGCGCGCGGTTGTCACCGGGGTAACGACGCAGCGTCCGGTTCAGTCTTCATGCTGGTCCGGGTCCGGTTCAGACATCTGTTAGTGTTGATCTGACAATGGTGTTGTTTGTTTTTATTGTTATTATTATTATTATTATTATTATTATTATTATTATTATTATTATTATTATTATTATTATTATTATTATTATTAGAAATGATTTTTAGGCTCCGGCTCCATCTCAGCCTTTGGCTCCGAGATATATCTACAATGGTTAGAGTTATCGTATCGGGTTAAAATTTGGGAGGGGGTCAGATGATGAGGTAACCTCGTCGTAGTCGAGGTTATTCCACTGGGTTCCCCGAAGGAGACTCCACCTCCCTCGAAGTGTTCGTAATTGGCTTAATAATTTGGTGAGAGGATTCAGAGTTGAATTTCTAGAAATAGTTGATATGGGAATCTGAGGAGTTAACTCCGGCACTGGTGCTGGAGCCGTGTTAACAAAAACCGTTTCCCGGGTTATAGCAATAATAGCTGATGTTTTATAAGGGTATCGAGAATCTTTGGAGCTCGAAATATGAATGGTTATAGTCATATAAGGTGTCAAGACCCCCCACAAAGGGGATTCCGCCCCCAAACAATGAATATTGGAAACAGAAAGATGAAACTCGGTATATACCCTCATATAAGGTACTCACATCATATATGGGTTAAATAGCCGTACACACCCTAAAGGGGGGTCTCCGGAGCCCCCAAACCTGAAATATTAACATAGAGTGAATGAAACTCTGTATACCAACTTCTGAGATGTATCTTAGATTAGCCGGAGTAAAAATGACTGTGGTGCCCAAATGGGTAACTGGCCCCAAATCTGAAATATTGACATAGAACAACGAACTTTGGTTACAGCCTTCTCAGGATGTATCTTAGGTGTAACCGATGTAAAATGACCAAGGGGACCCCATTTGGGGGACCGGCCCCCAAACCTGAAATATTAATGTTGTGATGAAACTCGATATACAACCTTCTGAGGATGTTTCTTAGATGACCCTGGGTGTAAAATGGACTGTGGGTGCCCCAGATGGGGTACTGGCCCCAAATCTGAAATATTCGACATAGAACGACGACAACTTGTTTCAGCCTTCTCAGAATAATATCTTAGGTGTATCCCGATGTAAAATGACCGAGGGGACCATATGGGGGACTGGCCCCCAAACCTGAAATATTACCATAGAACGACGAAACTTGGTATATCAACCTTCTGAGGATGTATCCTAGATGTAGCCGGGAGTAAATAGACAGTGGGTGCCCAGATGGGATACTGACTCCCCAAATCTGGAAATAATTGACGATAGAACAAAGACAACTTGATATACAAGCCTTCTCAGGATGTATCTTAGGTGTATCGCGGTAAAAGACCGAGGAGACCCCATTTGGTGGACCACCCCAACCTGAACATATTACTTAGTGATGAAACTCGATATACAACCTTTCTGAGGGTGTATCTTAGATGTAGCCGGGAGTAAAATGACAGCGGGTGCCCTCCAGAAGGGGTACTGGGCCCTAACTGAAATATTAACGTAGAGCTTTGAAAAATGGTAGACGCTTAACCTATAAGGCGATTACTGTAGCCAGTGTTAAATTGTAGTGAGGACCCCATGGGGGGATGCTGGCCCCCTCAAACATTGAATATTGACGTAGAGAAGCTGAACCGGTATAAACAATCTTCAATATAAGCTAAACTTCATTGTAGATAGGGTTACATATCCGTACATCCCCAAAGGGGGATACTAGCCCTTCCCCCCTACATTGAATATTGACGTAAAAGGCTGAAACTTGATATACATCTTTCTTATGATGTATTCAATAACAAAAAAAAAAAAATTTAAAAAATAAAAATTAAAAAAAAAAAAATTTTAAATTAATATTTTTTTTTTTATAAAAATCAAAAAATAAACATTTTTATTCTTTTCTACTCTATGACTTAAAAATTTACGTTTTTTATGTAAATCAAACACCCTCCAGAGCCCTCCTGAGCCGCCAAGATCCTCCCCAGCCTCATGACCCTCCCCATCCTATGATCTATTGATTCATGTCATAATTTTGTATAACATAACACAAAACTTCATTTATTTTTGTTTTATATGTTTTAACAGTTTGTTTTTACTAATTTTATCACCTTTTCATATTTTAAGTTAAGAACTTTTGTTTTTACATACCCTATAACCCTGTTAAATCCATAAATCAAACCACACAACCCTCCCCTCCCTACCCCCAATCCTGGATATTTTTACATTAAGAATAGTAATATTTTAACAAAATTTTATCATAACTTTACCTAATTATCATACGATCAAATGAATATAATGCTAACATTAACAAAATCCATACTAACAACAGTAAAGTAACTGAACATTGAGCGCAGATCGTGAACCTAGCTTACAACTTATTTCTAACATTATCACTTTGATATTTTTAATTAACATAGTAAACATTTAAACAAAAAATTTATCAACAACCTGTGAAGTATCTTACTGATCTGAATATGCTACATTAAACCAAAGTTTTCATATTAATAAAGCAAACATAGCATCATCATATAAACTAGGAAAATAATGTACAAAGACACAACCACATCTTTTACACGAATAAGCAGTCAACATTAACAAAGTTCCAGAACTTAACATCAGTAAAGTAGCTAACAATGCATACAGAATGTAAACCTACTCACACTTTTCCCAACATATCACTATCTATTTTCTTTTTAAACAAAGTAAACATTTAACAAAATATTTATCATTAACCTAACCTAATTATCATACTGTCCAACGAAATACACTAACGCAAAACAAAGATTTCACATCAAAATAAGCTAACATATCATATCCCTAACTAAGAAAAGTATATACAAATGACAAAACCTAACATACCTTATGCATGAATTAATTCCTAACATTAACAAAAGTTCCATACTTAACAACAGTAAAGTAACAACCATTGCATACACAAAAACGTAACCTATTCACACTTTCCCAAGCATATAACATATCATTACTATTTTTCGCATTAACATGGTAATATTTAATCAAAATTTATCATAATTTATCATACTGATCAGCGAACATATGCCAACGTAACAAAGTTTTTGGCTTAACAAAGCTAACATATCATAGTCTGAACCAAGAATATAACATAAACGAAAAATATCCTAGTCTGAACCAAGAATATAACATACAACGAAAACCTAACAAGCTTAAGCAAGATAAACTGCTAATACATTAACAAAGTTTTCATACTTAACAACAGTAAAGTAAGACTAACAACGCATACAGAGCGAACAGGTACGAAGCTGATGAGGTAAATATTCATTTAACAAATCACTATAGCAATGTGTTTGTTTATTTTATTTTTAATTTCATTTCTTTAAAACTTTTTGTTTTTTAAAAAAACTTTTATTTCTTTTTTAATTTTTTTCTTTAAAACTTTGTTTTTAAAAAACTTTTATTTTTAATTTTATTTCTTTAAAACTTTGTTTTTTAAAAAACTTTTATTTTATTTTTATTTCATTTCTTTAAAACTTTGTTTTTAAAAACTTTTGTTTATTTTTAATTTTATTTCTTTAAAAACTTTTTGTTTTTAAAAAAAACTTTTACTTTTAATTTCATTTCTTTAAAACTTTTTTGTTTTTACTAAAATTTTTACACTTTTCAAGTTTATAACGCATACAAAGATCAAACAATATATGCTGACGTAACAAAGTTTTCACATTAATAAAGCTTACTTAGCATCATCTGAACTATGAATATAACCCACAACGACATAACCTAACACAACCCTTAAACATGAATAAACTGTTAACGTTAACAAGTTTCACACTTAACAACAGGTAAAGTACTAACATAACAAACATACAAAAAAACGTAACCTATTCACACTTTCTCGAGCATATCTCTAACATAAAAATGTTAATTTTACATTAACATTGTAATAATTTTTACATTAACAGGTAATTATATATTTAGCAAAAAGTATCAAAACATTAGCTAATTATCAACACTAATCATCTGAATATATGTAACGTAATAAAGTTTTCAGCATCAATAAAGGTAACATGCGTAACTGAGCTAAGAAAAAGTGTACAATGACAAACCTAACACAACTTATGCATGAATAAACTTAACATTAACAAAAGCTTCACACTTAACAACAGTATAAGTAACTAACATAACATACCAAATCGTAACCTATTCATACTTTCTCAAGCATACCTCTAACATGACAGTTTAAATTTTACATTAACATGATGATATTTTAAACAACAAAGTTTATCATAACATTAGCTTAAATCATCTACTAATAAACGAATTATGCAATGTAATAAGTTTTTCCAACATCATAATGCTAACAATAGCATAACAGAGCTAAGAAAATAGTGTAACACGACAAAACCTAACACAACTTACACACAAATACACTGTTAACATTAACAAAAGTTTTTGCACTTAACATCAGTAAGGTAACTAACATTGCATGCAATACTAACCTATTCATACTTTTTCAACCATATCTCTACATATAACGTTAATTTTACATTGACATAGTAATATTTACAAAAAATTAGCACATCCTTGTCTAATCATTTCATACAGACTGTCCGAATTAACCTACGTAACCAAAGTTTTTATCCAGACTAACTAAAAATAAAGTTCTTTGAATAAATAACCGTAGTAAAAAATGTAATAGCTTACAGATCTAATCCATTATATCAGTAAACAAACCAACCCGTTCCCATCACCGTCCCCTCCTTCCAATGATCCTTTGTTGTCAGTTGATTCAGGTCACATTTTGGTATCATTTTCGGATAACACTGCATAAAAAATAAGTTTCTTTATATACTAACCTGATATATGCTTACGTAACATTGTTTTCACATTAATAAAGGCAACATAGCCCATAACCTGAACTAAGAAATATAATGTACAACAAAACCTAAGCCACAATCTTACGCTCGAATAACTACTAATTTAACAAAGCTTCCACATACTTAGCAACACTAAGTAACCTAGCACAGCGTAACAAAACGTAACCTATCCACCCTTTTCAAGCATATCTCTAAACATATCAATGTTAATATTTTACATAAACACTATTGATTTACGTCGCATTTCGGAGTATCATTTCGGATAAAACATAGCATCAAAAATGAGTTCTTTATATTACTAACCAACAGCGAATATATGCTAACATAACAATGTTTTCAACATTAATAAAGCCTAACAGGGCATCATATGAACTGAGTAAATAATGTACAATGACCAAACCTAAACACAACTTATGTACTAATAAACAGTTAACATTAACAAAGTTCCCACTTAACACACCAGTAAAAGTAACTAGCATTGCATACAAAAACGTAACCTATTCATGCTTTTCAAGCATATCTCTAACATATTGACGTTAATTTTACATTGACAGTAATTATTAACAAAAATTTATAATAACCTTGTCTAATTAATCATACAGAACCATCAACGATAACTGTAAACATAACAAAGCTTTTATCCAACATAACAAAAATAAGTTCTTTGAATTAAAATATCATAAGTAAATTGTATATAGTTTTACTGTGTTTAAAGCAGTAAATCGTAAATCAAACCCCTCAACCCCTCCCACCCATCCACCATGATCTTTGATCTATTGATTCATGTCATTGTTCGAGTATGCATTTCGAACTAAACATAACACAAAAATTAGTTTTTTATATACTAACCATCGAATTATAATGCTACATAAAGTTTTTACATGTAATAAACCTAACAAAACAGTAACCTGAAACTTAAGAATGTACAACGACAAACCTAACACATTCATAATACGTACGAATAAACTACTACATTAACAAAACTTCTGCAGTTAACAACAGTAAAGTACCCAACACATTAACAACAATACGTAACCTATTCATAGTTTTTCTAAAAATTTTGTAAAAACAAACTGTTTAAAACATATAAAACAAAAAGCTAAATTAAAGTTTTGTGTTGTTATACAAAATATGACGTGAATCAATAGATCGTAGATGGGGAGGTGTCATGAGGCGGGAAGAGCCCGGGGGGAGGCTGGGGAGGATCGTGGGGCTCAGAGGCTCTGAGGTGTTTGATTATTATAAAAAACGTAGAATTTTTTTTAAGTTTATATAAACTCTAAAAAGAATAAAAAATGTTATTTTATTTTTTTTTTGTTGTGTTTTCGTTTATGACTTATAATATATTTTGCACATTCCCCTACTTTCTAGTCCCTCAAACTTTGAACAAAATTTATTTAAAGAATATATAATTAATTATATTATAATATTTTATTTTATTTAAATTTTTTTCTTATTACTGATCGGATACATCATAAGAAAGATGTATATCAAGTTTCAGCCTTCTACGTCAATATTCGATGTTTGGGGGGAGGAAGGGCTAGTATCCCCCTTTGGGGGATGCACGGATATGTAACCTCATCTATCAATGAAAGATAGCTTATATGAAGTTGTATACCGAGTTTCAGGCTTCTACGTAATATTCAATGTTTGAGGGGGCCAGCATCCCCCATGGGGTCCTCACTATCAATTTAATCACAGGCTTCAGCATTGATAGCTTATATGATAGGTGTATACCAAGTTTCATCACTAAGTTATATATCTCAGGTTTGGGGGCCAGTCCCCCAAATGGGGTCCCTTGGTCATTTACCTCTGTACACTTAAAGATATATTACATTCCTGAGAACGGCTGTAATATCAAGTTTCTTTTTGTTCTATGTCAATAATTTCAGATTGGGGGCTAGTACCCCATCTGGAAACACCCCTGTCAATTACTTCCGGGCTACATCTAAGATACAAACTCAAAGGTTGTATACCGAGTTTTCATCCTCTATCGATAATATTTCAGGTTTGGGTTGGCCTGGTCCCCAAGGTAATGGGGTCTTCCTCCTCGGGTTCATTTTACATCGGATACATCCTTAATGTTATACATCTCTGAGAAGGCTGTAATACTCAAGTTTCGTCGTCATGTCAAATATTTCAGGTTTGGGGCCAGTTACCCCATTTGGGGCACCCACAGTCATTTTACTCCCGGCTATATCTAAGATACATCCTCAGAAGGTTGTATTAGCCGAGTTTTCATCAGTCTACTAATATTCAGGTTTGGGGGCCAGTCCCCCTAATGGGATCCTCTTTGTCATTTTACATCAGGTTACACCTGAAAAGTGGGACCTATAGAATACATCAGAAAATGCTGTATACCAGATTTCGTTGTTCTAGGTGTCAAGGTATTTTCAGATTTGGGGCCAGTCCGCCTATGTTGGGGCAACCCACAGTGCATTTACTCCTGGCTATATCTTAAGATACATCCTCAGAAGGTTGTATATCGAGTTTCAATCACAATTCATTTTAATAATTTCCTGGTTTGGGGGCTGCCAGAGAACCCCCCTCTTTGGGGTGTGTAGGCTATTTTAACCATTATATGATGTGAGTACCTTTATAATGAGTGGGTTTATCCGATTTCATCAGTTCTATTTTCATATTTTTCATGTTTGGGTGGGCGTGTGTCCCACAAATGGGGTCTTAGACACCCTATATAATGCTTATCATCTATTTGATGCTCACGTGCTCGGATAACCCTTATAAACGACATCAATATTTATTTTGTTATATTCGACATGTTTTTATTAATCATGGGCTCTGCAGTGCTCCAGCCACCGTGCCGGAGCCAACTCTCTGATTTCCAATATCAACTTTTTCTAGAAATTCAACTCTGAGTCCTATCACCAAATTTTAGCCAATTACGAACGACTTCATATTTTTTTAAAGGGGGTGGGTCCCCTTCGGGGACTCCAGTGGGACGCTAACTTCGTATACACGGAGGTTACCTCATCATCTGAACTCCCTCCGTCCAAATTTAACCTTGATACGATAGACTCGCTAACCATTGTTAAAGATATATCTCGGAGCATAGGCTGAGTTCCGGAGCAGAGCCTAAAAATCATTATATAATAATTAATAATAATAATAATAATGAATAATTATAATAATAATAATAATAATAATAATAATAATAATATATAATCATAAACACATGTCAGATCAACACTAACAGTGTCCGACCGGTACCCGGACCCGGCATGAAGACTGACCGGACGTCTGTGTCGTTACCCCGGTGACAACTCGCGCGCTCTGTTATCTGATGAGCGACAGCCTGGGAGTGGGCGGGATGCTACTGCAACATTGGTTGCAGTGGACAGAGCAGAGGCAGCGGAGTCAGGAATAATACAAATAAAGAAATAAACATAAAAAAAAATGAAAATAAATACAATAATAATAATAATAATAATAATACATAAAATAATAATAATAATAATAAAATAATATATACATAATAATATATAAATATATAAAAAGTAAATTAAAATAAAAAATAAAAAAATAAATTAAATAAAAAATAATAAAAATTAACTGATAATTCCATTTCCTTTATCTACTATATACATGTTGTTCTTATCAGCTAACGCTGATAAGAGACACTTCAATGCTCTGTGACCTTGGTAGCCGCTGAAGTAGAGCCAATACTACTTGCGGTACGGTGCCCAAAATGCGGTGCTCAGCCAACTATTATATATATAGGATTATATATGTTATAGTTATATATATATATATATACTAGTATATATATATAGTATAATATATATATATATATATATATAATATATATATATATTATATATATATAAATATATATATATATATTATATATATTTATAATAATATAATATATATATAAATATATATATATATAATATAATAATAATATATTTAGGGATGTACCGATAGTATCGTATCAGTAATTCAGCAGTATCGGCCATTTTTTGGTATCGGTATCGGATTGGGTCGGTGTCTCTTACTTTTTGCATGAAAACTTATAAGAAACTTTTAGTTTCTATAATAAATGTAGTTCTTTTGATATATATATATATATATATATATATATATATATATTATATATTATATATATTTTTTTTTTTTTTATATATATATATATATATATATATATATATATATATATATATATATATATATATATATATATATATATAAATAATAATAATAATATAAAAATATATAATATATATATATAATAATATATATATTAGCTTACTAGGTTATGTGTTTTTTTGTTTCCTTTTTTTTTCTTGTCTTCTTTTTAACTTAGACTTTTTGCGTTTCTTCATCTTTGGGTTTTAGCGTAACATTTACCTATTTGGATAGCCATTATTATAATTTAAACAGATTTAGCTTCCACTTTCTTAGTTGATCAATAGTATTTTTTTTCCTTTTTTTGCACGCAATTTCGTGAGTGTGTGTGAGTTCGCGAGTTTTCAAACTTTCTGGATTATTCATATTTTGATATTTACTGTAAATAGAATAGGGTTTTAGCGTTTTAAAATTTCGGGTTTTAAATTTAGGTTTTAGCGTAAGAATAACTTTTCCTCATTTCTCCTTTGGTTTTTGTTTGTTTGTTTCTTGTTTTTTTTATATATGATTGTGTGTGCGTGTATGAGAGCAGATTTGCACAGGCGCGGGCTTTCTATTGACTTTACCAAAATCAGTGGCTTGCACTCTAACTCTGCATCCGTGAAATACCACCTCTCTAACTCTAAGTTTTTGCTCTTATCTGAGACCCAGATGGCTAAGAATTCATCCTCTAACTGATTTAATATATCCAACTATAACTTATTTTATAATTTCCGCCTGAAGGGTGGAGCTAATGTGCCTATGTAAATATAAAACACTCCTATAACACGTCTTGAGAAATCTCGAATCTTCCTAACTTGGGATGTTCTTGTGGCTTAAAATCTTTCATTCCTTCTACTACAATAATCATGTGCTTCTGCTACTGTTTTCCTAACAGAACAGATTTTCATGCCTTTTTTGATTATCTTACTACTTCTCACGAAACTGTTAGCTATATCTTCTTATCCAAATACTGAGGTCCTCTATTTAGGGGATTTCAATGTACATAACACTGAATGGATGGGTTCCTCTCATACTGATTTAGGTGGGGAGGAAGCCTAATCATTCAGTATTCTCAATGATCCGGAGCAACTAATTAAAAAACCTACACACATTCTGGATCGACCCAACCAATTCTTAAATACACTTGACCTATATTTCACCACTAGTCCTTCTCTCTATAATACCACACCTTCGCTACTATCGGTAAATCTGACCACAACCTTATATCTCTTAATTTTAATACTTTCTCTCCAACAGCTCCATCCTGCCCAATGCGATTTTTTCTGGCCGTTTGATGGGGCGGATTGGGGAATTGCGTTGCTTTCTACGCTAACTATAATGGAGTGACTGCTTTGACTCGTGAGACGCTTCAGCTTCTGCCGATAAAGTGGAGCTGTAATCGTTTGATGGGATGAGCAGGTTCATTCTTTCTTAGACTAAATCTTTTTCTTCTCAAAATCCATGGTTCGATTATGCTTGTTCTCTGCCATTCAGGCTAAAGACAGTGCGTATTGGGGGGTGAAAAAATTCTCGTTCTCCTTACTCTTGCTAAGTTTCATTCAGCTAGAAAATCGTTGAGGTGTACTCTTCGACGAGCAAAGCGGACCTTTCATTAAACGAAAGTGCGCTGATCTCCTTGGGTCTCCTACTGACAAATCTTTCTGGCTCTCTTGCCAAAACATCTCTTAACAGACTTCTGTTTCATCCTCTTTCTCTCCTCTTATTCCTCTGATTGACTCTGTTTGCTAATACTCCAACTGAAAAGGCCAATCTGCTTTGGCCTCCTATTTTCCTCTAACTCAACCCTGGACGATTCTGTTATTCATCTACCTCCTCTTACTCCTCTCAGGTGTCCTATGCTTTTACTTGTGATGATTGCATTTGATCGGATGCATGGCTCCTGAAATTTATGAATGTTAGGAAGGCGGGTGGCCCGGATGGCATTCCTAAACGAGTTTTGAGGGAGTGTGCTTCCGTGCTGATCCCGCCCCTCGTTCAAACTATATTCCCTCTATGCCTCAAACTAGCACTTTCCCTCAGTGTTGGAAGCGCGCATATGTCTAACCTATTCCGAAAAAAAGAAGCCACTCTGTTCCTTCTAACTATCGCCCTATAGCTTTAACTTGTATTCTATCCAAGATCTTTCAAACCCTTCTCAACTCTCACTACTTAGACCATTTGGAATCTCATTCCCTTCTTTCCAATCGCCAGTACGGTTTTCGGCGCTCGAGGTCTACTAGCTATATACTTTCCTATTAAATAGATTTATGATTTTCCGCTCTTAGGAACTACTGGGAGACTTGCGTGATGGCGCTTGACATATCCAAAGCATTTGACTGGGTATGGCACGCGTCACTGCTCTCCAAGCTCCCCTCCTTTGAGTTTCCTTCTTCTCTTTGCTTACTTACGTCTAGCTTTCTTTCAAATCGCTCAATATCGGGCTGTTGTTGATGGGGCGACTTCTTTCTTTTCTGTCAATAGTGGGTGTTCCTCAGGGTTTCTGTATTATCTCCTACTTTATTCTGCTTTCATTAATGATCTTCTCACCTGCACATCTAACTCTATCCATATATGCTGATGACTCGACCCTTCATTCTTCAACTCATTTCAACTCTGCTCCCTTTTTTTACTTCAAGAATTGCCTCTCGTTTTAATCTTTCCGATTCTATTCTCGCTGATCTCGATAGAATTTCCGGGTGGGGTCGTCTCAACCTTGTGAAATTTAATTCTTTAAAAATTACAACTTCTACAAATCTCCCTCTCTAAGACACCTAACTTTCCTATCTCATTCAACGGTCCTCTCGTCTCTCCTGTTGACAATTTAAACATCCTTGGCCTTAACATAAATAAAAACATATGTCTTGGAAATCCTCCCATCACAATGGGTTGCTAGGCGGCCTCAAAGAAAACTGGAGTTCTGTTTAGATTGCGAGACTTTTTTTCTTCTTCTCAGTTACTCCAGCTATACAAGGGGTCTCATCCACCCTTTTGTGGAGTACTGCTCTCATACGCTGGGGTGGGGGGGGAGGCTCTAGTTTTCACCCGGCTCCTTTTGAATAGGGTCCGAGTCAAATGGCCAAAAGGATTAATAAACTGTTCTTACTTTCTAGTTCACTTGAACCATTCTTATCTTTGAGGCGCGAAAGCTGGTGTTTTGTATCTCTTTTTCTATAGTACCAATAGCGGCATAGTGCTTCGATGGATACTTTCCACTTCGCGTACCACCACCTTTAAAGACGCCCTCGTAGCACAAGGGTGCTGTGTTGGCACATGAGTTTTGTGTTGATATTAGTAACTCAAGATTAGTTCGTTGCTGTGCTTCCTTCTTTCCTGCCACCTCTGTTCTGTGGAATTCTATTCCATCTTCTGCATTTCCTATTATTTAATCTCCCTCACTTTAAAGCCTGCGTCTGTGCTCATCTGCGTAATTTGCGTTATATGAATTTTTGAGGCGTTCAACGCCCCCTCCTTGAATAGGGTTGTGCCCGTGAGCGGCGGTAACAACTGTAAAAAAAAAAATTTAATAAAAGGTTCTAATAAGGAAATCATTAAGCTAGCTAAAACCCCACAAGAATGGCATCTCCGACGGTGACACTTCTAGAATGCATTTAAATAGCATAACCGAGGAACTTGCTCGCGTGACAAAAAAAAGATTCACAGAAGTGGAAGGTACCTTATCAGCAACCCCTGGAAACAGCACTGATAGTGACGGTGGTGGCTTTTCAGCAAAAAAAAAAAAAAAAAAACTTCTGAAGATGAAGAGGATTTGGATATGTAAGACTTTGACAAGTTCATGGCCGAAATTGCATTGAAATCTCATTCACCCTTAAAGGAATCACACCAGGGAAACCCTTATCGAAAAAACTGAAGAAGACAGTCATCAGGAGCT
>JABUQX010073393.1:0-18357 GCA_015478945.1 Trachelipus rathkii
CATGTTGGTTTAATTCCCAGAGGGGCTTATTAGTAAAGACTTGTTTAATTTGGTTTATATTTTAAGTAATTGGAGGTTGGTAATGAAGTCCTAATCACCGCAATTCTGTTTTGAATTTTTTTTTTAATTATTTTTTTATTAATTTAATTATTTTTCCTTAATATTATAATTTTTAAATTTAATGCTATGTTTCTTTATTCTTATTCAATTTTATTTTTAATATTTTATTCATTTAAATTTTTATTTTAATATAATATTTTATAATTTTCATAATTGTTATTTTTTTTTAAATTGGAAATTATATGAGACATGGATTTTTGTTTCTATAGTTTGTATTTTTATTATAAGATACTATATTTTACAGTTAAAATTAAAGAACTTTATTTTTTCATATTCTTGTTTTTCTTTAAAAGAGTATCTTGATTTACAGTATATGAGGTATTTGTAGCGAAAAAAGTACTGTATAAAGTATGAGTAGTGTTACCACACAGTTCCCGTTTTTAAGAAACACTCGATCAATCTGGACTTGACCCAATTAATTTGTTTTGTTACATTCTTTCATTTTTGTCTTTGCTTCTTATTTTATATATAAACTAAGTATGTAATCTTTTCGTTAGTGAAGTGCTTATTTCAATGTGTTCGTGGTTCCTCTACAATATTCCGTTATCAGAGGTCTTATCTTCACTTTTTATTCTTTTCGTTTCTACTTTCTTTTAACACACGCTCACTCTCCCTCGTTATCTTGAAAGTTGGCAATTGTTCACTTCTATATGAGAGTTTATTCATACCTTTAATCTTATTCTTTTTGAGTGCATATTATTCTTAGTTAAAAGTTTATTTTAACATATTGATAATTATATAAACTTAAAATTATTATTTACTTTATTTAATTTCATTAATTATATTATATTAATTTATTATTCAGTAATTCAATTATAGGTTGCTTAGCATCGTAGATTACAATGGTAATTTTTATTGTTTATAAATGACTAAACACAATTTGCAATAATTAAATTTAGGTATCACTAAATTCATTCACTTTATTTAATTAATTATTTTATTAATTACTTATTATTTTATTATACATTATTATTATTATATTATTAATTAATTATTATTTATAATATTAATATATTATTATATTATTATATATTATTTATTTATTATAATTAATATTTAATTTATTTATTATAATTGAGTAAATTTTATTGTTTAATAAATACTATTATCTTAATTTACAATATTTAACTTATATTAATTATTATATTTATATTTAAATTTATATTTATTATTAAATTTTTATTGGTTTTTATTTAGATATAATTAATTATACGTATATATTATATTTGCATTAAATTTATAAAATGATTTATTTATATTAATTAATTATATTTCTTAATTATTATTATTTATATTATTTATTATATTAGATATTTATAATTAATTAATGATTTATGTTTTATTTTAATTTTTGGATTTATTTTAGTTTTCTATAGCAACATATCAATTATTTGAGTGAATTTTATTATCATCGTCATTGTGTATATATTACAATTGATAATGTCTTGATTTAATTATTTAATTATTGTATTTTATTATCCAATTTATTTTAATTTTATATTATTGATTTATTATATATTATATATTACTTAAGTTATTATCTTGTATTATCTGAATATGCTTTCGTTCATCTTACTAAAATCTAATTATTTTAAATATAAATAATAGATTTATTCAATAATATACTAAACTTGGACCAAATCATATAATATTATTATCATTTAATATTCATCATTCTTATTATTATTATTATTATTATTTATTTCAAAATGAGGATTATAATTATCTGGAGTTTAATGGCTAATGGTGGTGAGGTACGTACGTTAACGAATTTGATATGTTTTTCTTATTTAATTTTCAAAATCTGAAATATAGGAGTGATTTATGTAATTTCATTGATCTTGATCGTGAGATAAGAGTTTCATCCTAAAAACGTTCGATACCAAATGATTTGAATTGTATAATATTTTATTATCTTTTATTTTTGGTGAGTGTGTAAATTGAAGCGAATGCGAGCGAGCACAAAGAGTACATAACACACCGTTCACAGAGGTATTCCTACGGAAAGGAGTGCAGGACAGGGTCGGAGCGGTGGATAGACCAGGCTAAACGACCGGGCCGCGGGTCACCCGCAAGGGAACAAACGGAATGGGGCCGCGGGAACCAAACATAAGTACGGGTACTTAATCCACTCCACGAAGTTACTTAATTACTGGGAACTGCTAACGTCGACAAAGGGGTAGGGGTGTCTCACGTATGCTTTCATCTAAGTGACTCATTTAAGTAGTAGGCTCAGTAGTAAGTAGTCTGGTCAACGGTTGGTTAGTAACAATGTGCGCGGTCGACGTCGCGTTATCATTGGGTTAGTAGCTCAGTGTGTTGTGTGTGGTGTGTGTTGTTGTGTGTGTGTGGTGGTGTATGTATTGTGCTACACCGCACGGACTTAACATAAAGTATTAGCTTCCAGGGGGTGGGGTAAAACCGCGTGAGGATGAAATGGTAGCACAATAAGATAGCCCACCCTGTGGGGGAACCCAAAAACGCCTCACGAAAGACCGCTGAACACGGTTGCATCGCGGCAACGCGGTTTAGTCGCCCGATTAATTGTGCATATTGATGATGGTTACTGACTGTCCTCCTTGGAACTTTTCTCTCCGATAGTCACTGTGAACGAGAATCGAATTCAAGTATGAAGACTTTATGCTGCAGGAAGCAATCTTTTATATAGAGAATGGAAAGGAGGGATTTAGCAATTACACCAAAAATTCCAGATGGAAAGAAGCACGTGAAAAGAAATGTTAACTGAAATACTTTTGTCGGCCATATTTGTGATCCCCAGTGTAAGAATCTTCCTATACCTGAAGATCTGCATATTAAAAAACTACAGATGTGAACTACGGACTTAAAAAATGACTAACATTATCGATCAAAAATAGAACAAGTCTAAATCGATGTAGTAACAATCTGTGGTAATCTTATCAGAAACCAGAAATTTGGAGCCAACAATGGGCACCAAAGTGGAGCATCTGCAGAAAGCGATGAAAAAAGACAATCAATCATTAAAAGACCTTCTGCCCCCTTATAAAATCTCTAGAACAAAAAATACATAAATTCAAATATTTAAAGGCATTAGATGAAATAATAACAATCGACCGGAAATCAATAGTTAACCCAGTTTAAAAGAGAGAATCCCTTTGATAATCCTAAAATCTTTTTGCAAAAGGATAGGCTGAAGTTGATAAACAGTTACGGTCAAAATCGTACTTCTTCTTTAGTGTTAAAAATAAATTACATTTATTTACTAAGGGAACAAATCGTTAAAGGAGGATTTATTGAAGCAATTTTTATTTTTAAAAACAATTGTTTTAATAAATATTAATACTTACAATATGTCTTCCAGATTACTGGGCAGAAGTTATGGAGAAATTATTTTTAAAATTTAGAAGAAAATGAATTATTCTGTAATTCATTTTATTTATTTTTTAATAGAATCTTTTGAATAAAATACAATACGAATTTTCAGTGTGTTTTTTTTTATCATAATTCAAAAATGGAATTATTTTAAACTTTAGGATGAAGCTGAAATTTAATTTTTTGCGTTCTTTTAAAATTTTGTTTTTTGAAAAAAAGCAACTTTTTAATAATTTAAAATCATATATAACTTCTCTTTACAATCTTTCAAAGGGAAATTAGTTTTAAGATTTAGGAAGAAAGTGAATTAAATGTTTTTTAGTATTTCTAAAAATCTCTTCTTCTTCTTCTTCTTCTTCATCTACCTTTTTCCCCAAGACTGGGGTAAGGTGCGCAACATGCATCGGAAAAGGAAAAACCAGTAGAAGAATATGACAAAAGCGAAAAGAAAGCCCAGCCTTATCGCCCCCTCTGTACCGTTAAGTAGTAGAGCTCGTCGCAGTAAAAAATCCACCCTAGAGCTTCATCAGGACGCGACGGACCCTCACTGTTGGTAGTTCATCAGTGAAGGTTTATCCTTGGCCTAGGTGGCCAACCATACACCCCTCTACAAAACCCCGCCATTCTCTCATACGATTATGCACCTTTATCGCGCCTCTCATAACACCATTTTTCTTCCTTTCAGCACATTCGTTTACTTGATCATCCACTTTTATCTTCGGTCTCCCAGCCGGTCGGTTCCCAGACACCGCTTGCTACTATATTATCCACGCTTAACACCACTATCATTCATCTTCACATGGATCAAACATCTCAACATGACCTTTCATTTATTTCTCGCTTACCGCCCCTTCTCACACTACACAGTCTCTAATACGTTCATTCCTATTTTACAATTATTCTTCACACCTACCACGCCCCTTAAGATGTCCATCTGACACACTTGAATGATCTATATCTTCTTATCCAGACCATAGTCCTAACTACTATACATAACACAGGTAACATACCCTCCCTCATCTAAGATCCTAGCGCACTCAAACCTTAGTTCCTTACATTCACCAACGATTTAAATTGCACAGCCACCTTCCTGTCATACACAACTTTCCTACTAACTGCATCATCCGTTTCCCCTTCTCATCCAACAATACCCTAAATATTTAAACTAAAGACATTTGTTCCAGTGCTCACCATCTAACAATAACTTCACTGATGACTGACCTCACTCACAACGATAACCTTACTGTTAACCACCATTACTTTCAAACCCTCCTTTACACACCCTGAAAAATCTCTCTACCAATCCTCTCAAACTCTCTTCATACTTCATACCTCTTCAGATTCGCCACACAAAACCAAATCATCGCATATAATAGGTAGGAACCCTCTACTCTCTTCAACTCCAGTCCATCATTCTAACACCATTCTCTCTGCCACCCCACCTCTAAGTCTTTCATAACCCCATCCATAACAAATTGGGAATAACCAAGGAGACAATAACACATCCTCGCTCTCACTCCGCTATTAATACTAGACCCCAATTCAGCTTTTATCCTTTTATCCTTAACACCGCTTCCAATCGTCATCTATACTTTTGTTCTATTCAGAAGCCTACACAACACCATATATCACTAACACCTGCCATAGAGCTTCCCTATTAATCCTATCATACGCCTGTTGCAAATCCATAAAACAAATCTTAAAATCTTAAAAATCTTATTGTCTACAAAATATTTTCTAAGTTTTCAATTTTAAGTTAATAAAGATGTCATTAACGAACATACATTTTCATCATACCATAAAAATTATGTAACAGAGAATTTATGATTTCATAAGTGTAAATGGAGAAGGCATTACTACTAGGGCCGGAGCCGTAGCAAGAGCCATAACCGGAGCCTTAGCCGGAGCTGGAGCCGGAGCCGGAGTCGAACAATTTTAAAATGTCGGAACCGAGTAATTTTACAATTCTGGAGCCTGAGCCGGAGCCGGAAATGGAGCCGGAGCCGGAGTCGGAGCCGGGTAATTTTAAAATGATGGAGCTGGAGCCGGCAAAAAATTCACCGGCTCTGCAGCCCTGATTTGAAGCTCTTAAAAGAGTCTATATAATTAAGGGACAAAGCGAATTGCTTTCCAGGATTCTCTGGGAGTTCAAAACGGGTAGTTTTGCAGTTAATATCCTACGAATCTTGGCATTTGGAGTCTACTCCAATATTTTCAATTATGTGGGCGGGTAATAGATCTTGGCTTGCAGCATCTACAGTATTACAATGACTTTTTTTCAAAACTGTTAAAACATTTTTGATTACTTTATGATTCAAACACTAACATTTTTTTTGTTATTATTGCAAAGTATTTGTCACAGATATCAGCAATGCTGAATGCCTAGCTGTATGACTAACACTGCACATATAATGAACTGAGACTTTGTCACAGCACAGTGTCGCTGAAAGGTAATTTTTTCGAAACATTGTCTCTGTCTCCTGATAATATAATCTTTGCAGCCTTGGTCGATGCGAAATAAAGTATAGGATGTGCGATGATTGTGAGGTTATGGGTAGAGTGTGAGAGGTTTGGTCGGCTAGCGTGTAAGGCGAGTGCGTGAGTCATTATTATTATCTTCATATCGTATATCACGCTAGTTGGTTGTGTGAGAGCGAGTTCTCTTAAGTCTATGTAGGGAAACATAACCAGTGTGAGAGAGAGTGGGTTGGGTGTTGAGATATATCGAGAGATATGAGTGAAGTGGTTTTAATAATTAGAGGACTTTGAGTTTATTTTTATAGTTAACATATATATGTTGGTGATGAGTGTGTATATATATGAGAGAGTATATATAATTATTATTATTATTATGTATTGTATTTGTATGAATGTTATTTTGTATTATTTAGTATGTGTTTTACAAATTTTTCTGGTTTATGTCATGTATTTTTTATTTGAAGTTATATAGATTTGTGTTTTGTGTGTTTTATTTTTATTTTATTTTTTTAGGTGTGTGTTAGTGTATTTAATGGAGTGTGATAAAACTATCCGTGGAGTTATTTGTTATTATTATTATTATTAGTGAGTGTTATTATTTTTAAAAAGCGTTATTGATGATGATATTTATTTATTGCAGTGTTATTTTATATTAATTGCCTTACTTTCGAGAGAAAGCTCTAGCCTCTGGATCAGCATCGGTGATGCCTTTCTTAATAGCTTCAGACACCACCAGAACATGCTTCTCCATTGAATGTGTAGGCCAAGTATGCACCAGCTGATCGAGGAATTCGTATAAGGTCCTTCTAATTTCCTTAGATTTGCTAGTCAGTTCCCTCGTCAGAATGGGTATGAGTTTGTGGTGGTGAGTGTTTTGGATAATGAAACGAATGGCGACGATGCCAGAAGAAGACATCACCTTGGCAGTATTCGGAATAAGATTAATCAAGTTGGGAAGGACAGTTTCACATAAATGGTCGACTTTGTGGTGCAGCTCTTGTGACATGTATGCCACTGTAATACAAGCTTCTCTAACAACTTGCGACCTACAGAAAATATAATCATTATATTGCTAGTATTAAAAAAAATAACAACAATAATAATAATAATAATAATAATAATAATAATAATAATAATAATAATAATAATAATAATAGTAATAATAATAATAATAATACCTCAAATCTTTGATTGACATTTGCATGGCAGGCTCTAAGAGCCTCAAATGGGGAAAAAATTCTTCATAAGAAACTCCACCATACTTTCTAGAAAAATAATCTTTATTATATATATATACATATATATATATATATATATATATATATATATATATATATATATATATATATATATCATCTACTCCTATCCCCAGATTAGGGGTGAGGTGCGTATAATAAACCTGAACATAAAAGTAGAAGAAGAACATGACGCAAGTCGAAAAAAAAGAAAAGCTCCCCCTCTCCTTTTTGGGGAAAACTCATCGTAGCCAGAAAATCCACCCATAGGGTTTCACGAACTGCGACGGACCCTCACTATGGTATCTCTTCAGAATGTGGAGAGAAAAGGAAGGAAAAGGGGGAGAATTTAGGTGTGAAGTTAAAGTTACATCGTTATAAGTATATGAGAACACTTGCAAATCAATCAATTGAATGTGAATAAGATGTAACTGAGTAAATTTGGGCACAAATGAAGGAATCATTTGTTAGTAGTGCAAGAGAAGTACGTGGGTGTGCTTGCTACAGTTGGAAGTAAGAATGTCAATAGTAAATGGTGGAACAAAAAAGTGAAAGAAAAAAAAAGAGAAAAAAAAAGAGAGAGAGAGAGAGAGAGAGAGAGAGAGAGAGAGAGAGAGAGAGAGAGAGAGAGAGAGAGAGAAGAGAGAGAGAGAGAGAGAGAGAGAAGAGAGAGAGAGAGAGAGAGAGAGAGAGAATTTTTTTTAGAAACAAAGAGAGAGAGAGAGAGAGAGAGAGAGAGAGAGAGAGAGAGAGAGAGAGAGAGAGAGAGAGAGAGAGAAGAGAGAGAGAGAGAGAGAGAGAGAGAGAGAGAGAGAGAGAGAGAGAGAGAGAGAGAGAGAGAGAGAGAGAGAGAGAGAGAGAGAGAAGAGAGAGAGAGAGAGAGAGAGAGAGAGAGAGAGAGAGAGAGAGAGAGAGAGAGAGAGAGAGAGAGAGAGAGAGAGAGAGAGAGAGAGAGAGAGAGAGAGAGAGAGAGAGAGAGAGAGAGAGAGAGAGAGAGAGAGAGAGAGGCGTGTTTGAATGTGCTAAAAGCCAATGATGAGGTCTCGAAAGAAGGAGAGGAAGAGAGGAAGACTAAAAGTTGCATATGTAGGAGATGGAAGGAGGATGAATAGAGACTTACAAGGGAATAGGAGGCTGTTCTGCAAGGAAGTACAAGGTTAAGAAAGATAGCAAGGGGAATCTTTATAGAATAATGAATAGGGATAGTGCTTTCGTGACTGATGAGGTGAATGTGTAGAGAGTGTGGAGGGAACACTTCGAAAATCTACATAACATTGGCGGTGTTGAAGAGGTGATAGTGAATATGTGAGGGAATAATGGTGTAAGAAGAAGTAGGGTTTTGGGGATGAGCTAATTAGTAAAGAGGAGGTAATAGGTAGAGAGAGATTTGAAGGAAGGTGAATCAGTATTACTGGCGAAATGATCAATAATGGAGGCGAGATTGTGATGGACTGCATATGGGAGTTGTTCTGCACCAAAGCGTCTGTGGTGTGGGTTCCGTAGGATTGTAGGAAAGCTGTGATAGTAGCCTTGTCTATATGGGTAAGGGTGATTGAAAAATCTATATAAACTATAGGAGAATTAGTTTATTGAGTGTTGTAGGGAAGATACATGCTGGCATTTTGGTTGAATGAGTTCGTCGAGTAACTTAGGGACTGAATGGAGAAGAACAAGGTGCATTTAGAAGTGGTAGATGATGTGTAGATCAAATTTTCCCATTGAAGTAAATCATTAAGAAAATGAAAGGGAAAAACAAATTGTATTTAAGTTTTATGGACTTGCAACAGACGTATGAAACGATTAACATGGAAGCTCTTTGGCGGGTGTTATTTATATATGGTGTTTGTACTAGAGTTCTGAATGGACTAAAAAGTATGTATGTTGATTTTGAAGTGTGTGTAAAAGTAAATGGTTTAATATTAATAGTTGAGTGAGGAAGGGATGCGCTATGTTTGAAAGGCTATTTAATTTGTATATGGATGGGGTGATGAAACAATTAAAGGTAGGGGTGGCAGGAGAGGGTGATATACTGATGGAGAGAAAGAGAGTGGAGGGTACCTTATTTATTGTATGTTGATGATTTAATTTTGTGTAGCGAATCTGATGAAAGTTTGAGAGGATGTTGTATGGTAGGCAACTTTAGCAAGTACCCGAGTTTAAATATTTAGGCTATACGTTGTATTAAAAAGGGAACAGATGATTTAGAGTGTAGTAGTAGAGTCGAGTGGTAGAAAGGTGGCTGGTGCAATTAAATCCTTGGTGAATGCAAAGGGACTAACTAATTCTTGAGTGAGCTAGGGTTGTGCATGAGGGTATGTTGTTAACGGTGTCAATGTATAATAGTGAAACTATGGTGTGGAATAAGGGGTATTTGTAGGGTATTTTGTAAGGGGTATCTGTTCAGATAGATAATCTTCGGGGCATGTTAGATGTGAAAGAATTGATAAAATGAGGAATGAACGTGTCAGGAAGCTGTGTGGCGCGAAGGCGTGAATAAAAGAATAAATGAGTTTATTAAGATGGTTGGTCATATGGAAAGGATGAATGATAGTCGGTTGGTTAAGCGGGTATATAGATGTGTGTGTTTAGAATCAATCAGATGGGAGACCAAAGAAAAGGTGGATTGAGGAACAGAGCAGCAAAGGAGTTCGGAGAGGTAGAAGATCTTCCCGAACTGGATGTGTAGCTTCTCGTCTATCGAGGGTATACAGTTCAAGAACTTCCTGTTCGAACAGGTAGGTAGAGCATTTTGCGGAGAAGTATTGTGAGGGGCTTATAGTTGCTGCAGCGAAGCGGGTTTTCACAAGGTGTGTAGGAAAGCATCACCACAGCGAGCGCAAACGTCAAGTGGGCTACGGCAATACTTTCTGGGATGATCAGACCATCGATGTCTTAAAATGTCTGTTTTAACAGATAGCTGGTGAAGCCAATTTTTACTCTCATAGGCGGGAAAGGCACATTAAATGACAAAAGTAGGCAAGGATTCTGAGAATCGGGAGTGTCCTTGTTGGGGGAAACTGGTAAACATTTATTACTGGAAAACCCTAATTCCTCATGTGCTGGAGGACAACCCCCAAAGATTCCGACCTAACTTCCTCAGCATAAATCGTATCCTTCTAAGTTTCGGAAATCATCCGGGATGGAGAGTATGGGAAAACCATCCAAGGTTGTTAGAATTTCTTGGATACACCTTTGCTTTCTGGAACCTGCCTTTACATGGAGCGAACCATATCTCATGATCGTTACCGGGGGAGGGGGGGGTCCACTGCGTCCAGAAGGCTCTCTCCAGTTAAATGCCGGGAAGTCGTTGAAAGGAGATAATAATAGAAATGGAGTTGCATCCGCAGGTAAACAGGGGGAGGGGGGTCAGTAAATCTCAGTGAGTCGAAAAGAGGGCTGACTGGACAACAGTTAGACTTCATCCCGGCCAGAAGCCATCCCAGTTTAGGAGAAGGTGATAACAGGGTTGTCCAGTGGGAGCCTAAGGGAGGCGCAACCTTTCTGAAAGGAGATTGGCCAGTAACGCCCGGCACAGAGGAAACAGAGAGAGACGACGAATGCTGGTTTCGAAACAGTTCATCTAAGGGCAAAATCCCTAGCGAGCCATGACCTACGAATGGTCAAGAAAATGTCAGGTAGGAAACTCATCAGATGGTATTTTCCGCCTTTCTTTAAAAACATTTTATTCTTTGTAATATGGGTGAGAAAATTAAACAAACACTTATCATTAATAACACCGCAATATAAAAACAAATAAAAAATGAACCCGATGATGTTACAAAAAAATTGAGGCCAGAGAACTAACAAATTTAAGGAAATGCAACCTGCACCTCAAAACAGGCCCTAGGTCAATGCCCAGCACTACTCCACGAATGCAACCCCGTAGGGTGACTGTGGATGTAGCCTCGGATGAATCTTCCGGAAAGCCAAGCAGACCTACACCCGTGAACCACAAGGAACTATGCTAACTTCATGTGGCGCCCGAGATTATACATCAAAGTGCAGGACAGCCTCCACACTGGTAAGGCTAGGTTCTGGTCCACTACAATTGGCGGCCCGGTCAAAGGCGAAGAAGTACCGGTTTTTCCCCTGTACATTCATTCATGGGGAAGAAATGTGAGATGGACAGAAGGCCAATGCGGGAAGAGGCAACACGGGAGTAGACTCTCCGAATCACAAACAGACCATAAAAAAACTAATATTACTAATACGGATAACACATATTTCATATATCCGTGTGTGAGGGAGAAACAATTTCTACAGCGTATGTTCTGCGTGTCATAGAAGGCGACTAAAGGGGCAGTGGTAGTTGGCTGCCCACTACCATTTATCTCATGCTAGGTATGCTTATGGATGCCTCGGACGTGATAGTGATCGCCGTAAAAGGCCTTCTATATTTTGGCGAAATTGTATGAGTCGTATGGGTACATGGAATGTTAGAGAAATAAATGATGAGGAGAGAGGGGTGATGGATGTACCGGATGTATTTAGAAAAGGTAAATTTGATTTGCTTGCTGTGACTGAAACAAAGATGAAGGGAAGTAGTGAAGACGAGTGGTGCGGGGTGAAATGTGTGTGTGCTGGAGTGTAGAGGAAAAAGAGGAGAAAACGAGTTGCGATTATGATAAGTGACCTGTGGCACAGTTATGGTGGATTTTGTTTGTGTGAGTACTAGAATTCTAATAGTTAGATTTAAGTTTGAAAAGGTCAAAGTATGTGTGGTTGTAACATATGGTCCACCTGAGAGTGATGTTGAAGAGAGGGCGATTTTCTGAGATAATCTGAATGATGTTTTGGATAGGGTGAGTAGGAGTTTCAGATTGACTGTGCTGGGCGACCTAAATGGTTGGATATGTGATTGAAAAAGGGATGATAAAAGAAGTGCCTATGAGGTGGCGGGGGAAAATGAGAATGGTAGAAAGGTGATTAATTGCTGTGAAGAGAGAGAGAGGTGTGAGTGCAAGTAACACTTTCTTCAAACATAAGAGTATTCATAAGTGTACCAGAGTTGGTGTAGGTAGAGATGGTATCCAAGTGAAAAGTATGATTGATTTTGTGCTGTGAAGAGGTAGAAATATGTGATGGATGTTAAATCAGTGAGGGGGTTGGGGATGAGATTATGAGATCATTATGTTGTTTTATATAAGATTAAGTTAGTGGGGGCTTGGATGGAGAGGAAAGAGATAAGGAAAAAGTGGGAAGAATTAATAATAGGAAGTTAAGTGAACAAAGTAAAAAGGGAAAGTATGAGAGAGCGCTTAAAAATAAATCAGTTGAAGGTGAACAAGATGAAACTAAACAAATCTGGACGAAAATGAAGGAAGCCTTTTCTAATAGTGCAAGAGAAGTATTTGGATGTGCTAAGGCATGAAATAAGAATGTTAACAGTAAGTGGTGGAATGAAGAGGTGATGCAAGCAGTTAAAAGTAAAAAGAGGCGTGGTTGAATGAGCTAAAATTCAATGATGAGGTCTCAAAAGAAAGGTGTATGAAAATATATAAGGAGGAAAAAAGGGAAGACTAAAAGTTGCATTGCATAAATAGGAGGAAAAATGAGGTAAATGAACAGTTTGGAAGAAAGATGAATGGGAACTTACAAGGAATTAAGAAGCTCTTCAGGAAGAAAGCGCGAATGTTAAGGAGGAGAGTAAGGGAAATCTTCACAGAATAATGAAGAGGGGTGGTGTTTTCGTGACTGACGAAATGTTGAGGAGAGTGTGGAGGGGAAACACTTCGAAAATCTGCATAACACTGGCAGTAATGAAGAAGTGATAGTGAATGTGTGTGGGTTTGATGGTGCAAGAAATAGGTATTTTGGGGATGAGGTAATGGGTAGAGCGAGAAAGTTAAAGAATAGTAAATCTGTAGGTATAGATCGAATTACTGGTGAAATAATCAAGAATGGAGTCGAGATGGTGATTGTCACGTAATGTAATCTGCATACAACAGTACACTCAAACTTTACCACTAGGTGATGTTCGGCCTTTGTGACACTTCCCGAGTTCTTTTAGAATCCTCCTATCGACATCCCGAACGTAAGAAGTAATATCTGCGGTCACTGGCGAGAAGAATCAAATACTTAAACGAATTCCCAAGTCTTTCAGTAATTTTTATTTGAAGATAGATCACAGAATTTAAAGCCGTTAACACATATAATTATAATAATATCCAACCACAACACTGACATACAATACTATCGGTCTTTAATACTTTTTGACTATTACTCAGTTACGCATAAATTATTTTAACAGAACATATCAAATAAAAATTTATAATAATTTTTTTAAAACACCAAATTTTACATAGAAAAATAATACCGTCGATGTTAAAAAAAAAAATACTACATAACTGAAGAGAAGTTGCTAAACTAATTTAACGATAATTCAAGGCTGAATCCGAATGTGATATCACGCCCCTTCTTCGGGAAGAAAATTTTCTCAATTTTTCTCCTTAAAAACTCACCATCGGATTCTGCAAAGGTAAATCTTTCAGAATCTTCTTCATTGTTCATCATTGGCGTAAGCTTTTATTTCCAGAGCTGTGCCGCTAACCTCATAATCCTGTTTCCTTTTCTCCTGTACTTGTATTGGGCAGTTACTCTATAATCGGCACGCACCCTGTAACTATACTCCTTTAATTCCTCTCTGAGGGCGTAGGGGATAGAATAAGCCCTAGACCTTATCGGTTCGTCGGTTGTAAACTTTATCCCGCGTCGTTCGACATTCGTAGTGTCCGGTGAGTCAGTGAGAACGGACTCATACTTCATTGCTCGTCGTAGTTGGTTGCGCTCTTCTGATCCTAACTGTTTGCCAATCCTAACATCATTGACAGTTCTCTAGGATTGCACTTAATCAATTCTATACAACCTTAGTCTTCTAAGGTCCTCTCTCCCTCAAAATTCTCGTTAACCGCTATACTGGCGTCCTCGGCTGTTTCTGCGCCGTTGTCGCTCTCTCTTTCTACATATAATTTCAGCAAATTTGCATGATACGTCTTCACCGTATCCTTCATTCTTATACCAGAATTATTTCCTCCTCTTTTGTTGGTAACGATGCATGGCTCCTTTCGTTGTATGCACAATTTTTTTTGCTTTCTGTAGGCGATAATATTAGCGCCTTTTCTCCCCTCCTTAGTATCCAGTCAGTCATTTTCTGACTTCCATTTCATCTACGCTTTCTTCGAAGATACACCCAATTATTTTCATAAAACCCTTTATCTCTGTTTCGTGATTGTTTCTTGGGACTTGTTCCTCTTCATTAATTTCTGGGCCAGATTCCTTTATCCTGTTGCGATGGTGATCATTTTCATCATTATCATCAAAATCTGCATTAGCGCTTTGACCAAAACTAATATCTAATGGTCCGGTCGTGGCTTCTACATTATCAGATTGATCCAATTCATCATTTGATGGGTTCTCTGGACCACAATGGTCATTACTTTTCATTTTCGTCACCAGTAACGTTTTTTGCAGAGGGTTCCAAAAAATTGGAATTCAGGCCTGATTGCTCAACTATACTTTCACGTTTACCGACGACTGCTTCGTCTTCAACAATCAAAGGCGTGATCTCAATATCACCCGCTACAATCGGGTCTTTTTAGTATTCCATATTCTTTCCTTCATATTCACTACAGCTACTTCTGATTTCAACCTCCCTCAGACCTCTTTTCATGATTATTTTCAGTACTTTCTGGTATATCAAAGTCCGAATCTAACGTCTTTATGAATTCAAGCTTTTCATCTTCTGACTCAAAACTTTCTTCGTGCACTTTCATCAATTGCTCACACGTTATTTCTGTCACTTCAGGCTTCTCTGCAGCTTCTATACAAAAAAAAAAAAAAAAAAAAAAAAAAAAAAAAAAAAAAAAAAAATATATATATATATATATATATATATATATATATATATATATATATATATATATATATATATATATATATATATATATATATATATATATATATATATAAATATATATATATATATATATATATATTTATAGAGATATATATATATATACCATATATATATATATATATATGCTATATATATATATATGCTATATATATATATATATATATATATATATATATATATATATATATATATACTACCTATATATATATATATTGCTTACAGATTCAACTCTCTTGTCCCAGTCATTCTGGGTGTTTTGAACACACTCCCTGATCTTCGTAAGGGTATCCTCTAAATCTTTTACAGAATATATCGTCACCTTCGATACATCCTCAAAAGCTGCGAAGAAGGACGCTTCATCTACTGCCCCTGCCGCAGTACCTAAAATGAAGCAAAACATCATACAATTATATATATATATATATATATATATATATATATATATATATATATATATATATATATATATATATATATATATATATATATATATATATATATATATATATATATATATTATATATATATATATATATATATATATATATATAGATATATAAAAATAAATATATATATATATAGATAAATATATACATATATATATATATATATATATATATATATATATTAAAACAAAGACTTCAAACTTTTTCCTAAGAACAGGGGGATTTTGAGGGTGGTGTGGAAGAGTGTAAGAAAATATATAATAAAGAGTCAAACTCTTAGGCAAAGCAAAATAAAGCAATAGATACAAAAGATATTTCAAACCTGTTTTTTTTCCATTCTGAGACTTTTTGCAAAGAACAGCCTGGGGACATCAATACTCAAAAAAAAAAAAAAAAAAAAATGCAGATTAATTATTAAACCATATCTGATGTAAAATATAACATTTAAGTGACTGTATGTAACAACTTACAAAGCCCTAATTTCATTGAAACATACGATAAAGGTACAAAATCAAATATACAACATGAAGAAGTCTCAAGATTAAATAGAGACGAATTATCTATAAAGGAAATTACGAGTACATTAAGTATGTAATGATAGCCCAAAAAGTTCCTTGATGAGCTGAAAATATATGATTGTCAGATAATGAATATGATGGTAACTTTTACAATGTTTACGCACAGTAATATATACATGAGTAACTAGGGTCAAATTAATTTGTATTTAATTGGTCAATTGCTATGAAGGGGAGGTACATTATTAGTTACACTTTGGCCTTGTGATGTATCAAGACTTGAAGATTTTGAAATTTGTGCATGAAGTTCACCCGCATCTTGTAACGGAGATGATGAGAAATATCTTTCCGGTTTACGGGAAAAGAAAGATATGCTTTCTGAGATATTCCTTTACTGTCATGCATATAAAATGTAGTAGCAAGAGACACATTTTGAGAAAATAATTAAAAAAAAATAAAATAATATTTATGGTCAGATCGAGCATAACGTTACGAAAAATTAGAAAATTATAATAAGAACAATAATATAATTTCAGTTTCATCTGTATTATAATTTAAGTTATCTTTAGTTACCCAACTGAGAATTCTTCATATAAAGAACACACTACTTGAACAGTTTCAAAGAAATTTTACTAAAAAATGAAACCATTAAATAATAATAAATAAAAAATATTTTATTCAGTCAATGAAATTATATATTACACTTATTAAAAAAATAACAATTTAATATAAAATTACATCGACAAGAAAAAGGCTTCTGAGGGGACATTTTTGCCCTTTGAACCTTATTGAAGTCTATAGCATTGCAAGTTTTGAAGAAGAAATTTGTCGAATTTTTCTGGTTATTTTTACTTTCTTTATTATATAATTTTATAATTAAGTTTTCAACTGAATATAAGTAGAAAAATTCGAGAAATAATTTCTTCAAAACTTCCAATGCTTTAGACTTCAATAAGGAAGAGAAGTGCCTTCGTAATATTTTGAACTTTCACCTCAAAATTAAAGTCAGACTGTACCATAAGTTCAAACAACTATCCTCCTTCTTTAGCAAAAGAAATGCTTTGCCAAACAACCATCATGTTGTGTACCAATTTAACTGCCCTGAGTCAGACTGTACGTCGACATATATTGGTTACAAGACGAATAGATTGTCGGATAGGGCATATCAACATCGCTACAATCCGAGTAAAATCTTTGCACATTTCCACACAACACATGGTCAATCATCAATATTTCCAAACACTTCACAATATTATACGGATTGTGTGAGGTCCAGAAACTAATTAAGATTGCGAAGGCCTTCTACATCAAAACCAGTAGAACAGATATTAACATAAAATTTAATGAATTATCAGTTAAACTTATTATTATTTGATTTAATTATTGTATATATCAATTAAAACACATTTATTCTCTTACAGAACACTTTCCCCTGAAGATGTCTCAAGCACAGAGACGAAACGCGTCAGGAAATCAATGGAAATCTGTCTTCTACTTCTCTAGTAAATTATTTTCAAAAGTTATTTTAAGTAAACCCAATATATAAAAATAAATATTTAGAATTTGGAAGTGAAATCCAAAACTTTTATAATAAATAATAATAATAATAATAATAAAAATAATAATAATAATAATAATAATAATAATAATAATAATAATAATAATAATAATAATAATAATAATAATAATAATACGAACTGTAGTAATAATAAAAAATACTACTACTACTAATAATAAAAATATTTAAAATAAATAATTATTTTTCTTTATCTTCTTTCCTTTTTTCGTTTTTACAACTACTTATTATTATTGTTGTTCTTTTTTTCTTCATTAAAGGAGTTTGAACAGTCTTTCCCCTTCTCGACATTCTGTTTCTTCTCATACCAAACATCTCCTCTCTTCTTTCACTATTTTTTCCCCTTCCATTTCTTCTTCATTCTCTTTCTTAGCTGCTGCTTCTACTTTTCATTTTCCTCACTTTCTCCTCCTCATTTTCGCTTCTTTTTTTTTTACACTTTCTTTATCCCAATCTTTCTCTTCTTCTTTTCTTTTTTACACTTTCATCAAAATTATTTTGCTTTTCTTTCTTCTTTACTTTTCCTCACACCCTTCTACAGCTCCTTCTCTAACACCTTCTTCTTCGACTTTTCCTTCCTCCCTTTCTTCTGCTTCTCCTCTTCTTTTTTCGCTCCTCTTCTTCTTCAACTACTACTACTATTTTTCTTCATTTTCTTTTCTTTTCTCTTTCATCATCACCACCTTCCTCCTCTTCATCTGCTTGTTTTCCTTTGACTTTC
>JABUQX010073394.1:47500-58389 GCA_015478945.1 Trachelipus rathkii
AAACTTATGACATCACCCCACCATGTTTCACTTGTAACGTATACCATACTTGCATTGCTTTCTAGGTTCAAGGTATTGAATATTGCTTTGTAACATCATCCCCTGCCTAATTATACTCTCTCTCTCTCTCTCTCCTCTTCATCTCAACATTTCCTTTGTTTTCTTTTCGTTTTCTTTTTCTTCAATCAATAATCTCTATATGATTTATTATGTGCATAGGTATAATTGGGAGGGTATATGATATATATATATATTATGATAGGTTTTATGTTTTTAATATAATATAGTGATTAGGGATAGTATATAATATATATTTAGTGTTATAAGTAGTGTATTATATATTTAGGGGTCGTGTGTATGTGATTTCTACTGTGTTAATATATTTTGGAAGGCTTTGCGTGAGTATATATTATACCGTAGCATTCGTGTTCTTTGTTACACTGTATAAATATAGTATTCTGAGTAATATTTAGTTTGTCTTGCTACGTAGTGATTAATAGTATCATTATTAGTATATTATATACTAGTATTATGTAGTATTGTTTAGATGTAGTTGGTATATATATTATAATTTAGCGGTATTATTCATCTAACCCTAACTAGTATCCTATATATATAAGTACGGTGGATTTTGTAACTATATAATTGCTATTATATACTAATATTGTATGATTGTATTTTGATACCACTGGCATTACCTAATTATTATTATGATATATGATTACCTTAAGACCGGTTGTTTTATAAGGAGTCGTTTGTAAAATAACACACCATATGATAGATTTAGCTGGTAAATGAATGCCGAACACACGAATATTCGTCTATGGTGGCCCCACGCTCACAAGTACCGTCCCGACCAGTGGAGTCGTAGAAATATTATATACATATCTCAGATGGTATTATATAGTGTATAGGTCAAGCTTACTAAATTTTTATTGTTCTAATACAGCAAAAGTATATCTGGATACATTAAGTTTTTTCGTCTGTTAAAAATGAAAATTGTGACGACTTTAATACTTTTTTCAGCCTCATTTTATACTTCTTTTTAACGGTTTATCTAATATTCATTATAAGTGATCATATTTCAAACATTTCTATACTTATTAAGTTTCCTATATGAATCGGTCTTCGCTGTTGCAATAATTGCCATAGTTTCCATGCTACATTACAGTATATGAAATTTGGAGGGCTATTATTTCATATTTAGCCACTTTAAAAGCAAAAATTTATAACCACCTGTAAATATATAACTATATATATAGTATATACTATATATATATATATATATATATATATTATATATATATATATATATATAATATATATATATATATATTATATATATATATAGTATATATAGTTATATATATATATAATATATATACAGGTATATATATAATAATACACCGTATATTATATATATTATATATATATAATATATATATATATATTACCACGCCTATAATATATAATATACAGTATATGTATACTTTATATATTATATAATATATTATATATATTATACTATAATAATATATATAAATATAGTTATATCATCATATATAGTATATATATTATAATAATATAATACTATTACTTAATGCTGAAAAGGTAGATGAACGATGAGGATAAGAAAGACATTTATCCATCTTTTAAGCTATCAAAAGGAGAAAAAAGATATATAGCGTGCTGAAATTTACAAAACATTATATTTAAAAAAGAAATATCCATCAATGCCGCTACTACGAACCCAACGAAAGGAGGAAAAATACCATCTGGTTTTGGTTGTCCATCAAGTTATAAATATTAGAAAAGGGAGGAAAAATGTAATCGTGGAGTGGCTTAGGAGATCTATTTAATGCTGCTGGGAAAAGGTGCGAAGTACGCAGAAGATTGCGCAAAACTTCCCTGTCTTTGCTAATTTATTAGGTAAAAGGGCGAAGACATAAGGATTAAGTGTTCAAATTACAGATAGACCCCTATAGAGGGATAAGTTTTTTTTTTTACCAATTTTATTTTATTGGAATGTCAATTTATAAGGGTAAGAGGGGCAAAATGGGGATGTTTCTAAGTATAAGAGGAATATTCCTATTGTGTTGTAGGTAAAGTATATGGACGAAGGTATAATTTTAAAATAGAAAATGTTAAAAGTAAATATAGATAAAAAGTTGGAAAGGAACAATGTGGTTTTAGAGATGTCGAAGATGTTGGATCGGGTGTTGTTTTACCCTTGAAAATAACTTGAGAGAAAGTTCATCAGAAAAGAAGCAAGAGGTTATCGTTTTTTTGAATGCTTTTTTACATTTGGAAAAGGCAATATGAATAGAGTGCAAGAGGGAAGTATGGAGAGCATTACAGGGTTATGGAAGTAAAATGGTTTTTGTTCTATTAACTGCGATTAAAGCGTTTTACCAGGTAACAGTGGAAGAGCAATGTGTTGGGATTAACAGACAGGGATGGAGAGGTGGTTTATACACCAAGTTTAGGAGATGGTCTGAGACAAGGTTGTGTTATGTCTCTATGGTTGTTTAATATCATTGGTATTATAAAGTAATGTAAGTTATGGATATGGAACGAATTGGGAAAAGAAACTGATATGAAGTTTTTGCATGAGGGATAATTGGGAGAAGTGTTTTACTTTTTGGGATGACCGATATTATGTTTGGTTGCTTAATACGCACAAAGGAAATACTGCGTGATTTGGCGTTTGAATTTGAATGTGTTGAAGGACTGAGAAAAACGAATTAAAATTAATATTATGCTAAAAGTAAGTGATGAAAATTAATGCAAAACTCTCCCAGATTCTCAATCTGGGTTGAATAGTCTAGAAGTGAGGAGAGATAGGAAGGCTAGAAGAGACTACAGTCCTTAGGTACTTAGGAATTGGGATTTTGGGGCTTTTCGGAGGCATGAAAGAAGACGCCATTGAACCAATAGGGTTGCTGAGATGAAAAGTGTATTCATGAGAATTTATGGAAAAAGGGAAATTTAACAAAGGAAATGTTTTGAGTGTATTATTTGTTCCGACACTCTTTCAGTAATGTATGTGAGACGTGGGTATCTAGGGGTATCCTAACATCAAACAATGATAGAAAAAGAGGTGGGGGGGTGCTTGGAAATGAAAAGGTTTATGAGAATATTTTGTGGAGTAAGACGAAGATATATGAATTGGAAGTAGAGAATAAGGATATGTGTCGATAGACAGACAATGTCTGATGGACCAAGTACAAAATATATGGAGTAATAAGATGGTATGAGGACACTCGAAGCTTAGAATACTGATAATAATATGATTGGCTTATACAGGATTTTAGCCGGAAGTGGAACGCAAATAGGAGAGGGGGCAGGGAAATCATAAATGATAAGATGGGTTGCTGGAGTAAAAGAGAAAGGGGATTAGTGAAGTGGATAAGCGAAAAAAATAGACTTGAAATTGCATTGAATAGGATTGACTTGGGGAAAGATGTGACCTACCCAGGAAAGTCTAAATTGAAAGATCCTGGAACTGGTTATAGAAAACACTTGCAGAAGATCTTGAGGCGACACACTTTCCATTAGGTTATTTATCATAGGTGAGACGTGATTCGCAGGTATATATATAATCATATATATCAATCTATATATAATTACATATGAGTACTATTACTCATAGGTTATTAATTATTTTTTGAGTTATTACTATATATATTATATACCTACTAGTATATATATATTTATTCTCTATATACCTGGGGTTCACCTATTTTAGCTTCACCTAGTTATCATCCTATATATAATATTAGCTACTACTATAATATAAGTGGCTATTTATAAGTCTTGTTGACTCCCAGGTTACTGCATTGGTCTTACTTTCATCCCCATACCAAAATATTTCGTCAAGAAACTCTCCTCAAACAATTGATATCCAAGACAATTATTCTTCTTGCTCTCTCATTTTCGTGTTATTTTATCAATGAAGAGTTTTGATCCACACACTCTTTACAAAACTTCTGAAGCAACCTTGTTCTTCACAATAGTTCAGTCACTCGAAGCCCTCTTCGACCAAAATACCAGCTTAATTCCTACCAGCTAATGTAAATATTCCCGCTATAATTCCGTACAGTTCCTCCTATCTCTCCGTTACCGGCTTATATAGAGGTACTATTACTGTATCTCCTTCGATACCTCGGAACTATATACCCTGCCATTAACGCTTTGTTACGAACTGCAATTCCATAATGTCCATGATCATCATTCCCGGGATTATCTCGGCGGCTCGTGATTTTCTGATGCAGTGCGTTTCACGCGATTAGATTTTCAGTCTATAACCGGATGGAGCGTTAATCTAATTGCGTCAACTTCTCACTTACCATTACTTCAGTGCTTCTTTACTGATGCTCCGAATATACCTATTCTTCTGACTCCTCAAACCGACAACATCAGCTATCACGTCTTCATTCCTGCCAATGTTATGCAGATTTTTCGTAGTGTTCCCACTACCCTTACAACTCCCTCGTAGCATCCATTTCACTCAGCTTACTTAAGGCACCAATCAGGCTATTCAACTATTCTAGCAGATTCCTTATTTTTACTCGGATTTCTTATGATCGGCTGTGTTTTTTCGCAGCGCACTTCAAGAAGAGCTTCCTACTGCTATTTAAAATCCCCTGTGTCATCCTCCTCCAATCGTTCATTTAGGTTAACCCTCGTCTTTTATTTTTTCTTCCCTCCTTTTGAAGTGTTTTAAGCATTCCTCTCTTTTTTCTCACATATATAATTCCCAACATCTTTTTCTTTTGAAACCACAATCATTGGCTTTGTAGGTAAACATTAGCTTTTTTTTTTACTTGTAACCGTTTCATTCCACCACTCAAATTAAACTGTAATTAATTCCTTGCTTCCTATTTAGAACATCCACATACTTCTTTTGCACTACTAACAACCGCTTCCTTTCATTTGGCTTCCAGATTTGTTTCAGTTTCAACTTTGTTCTAGAATCGACATTGTCCATGAAAGAGCTGGTAGTGCCCACCGAATTGGGACAAAAGACGTGGACTGTCGTTAAGATTACACGTAATATATCGCTGTATATACGTCTACTGGAGTTGTTGCACTTAACTTCTCTACTAGAGGATAATGTGGAGGTTTGGCCAAATCGAGAAGAAAGAATGCATAGATTACTTGGGAGATGAGTTGGCCAGGGTGCGTTTGTTGGTGTGGGGTATGGACCCTGCGGCCACCTGGGCAGAGCGGATGACCTACCATTGACGAGATGCCAATAGTGAAGCCTCGTAGGGTGCGATTCACTTTCTGAACTGTCCGTTACCCGTTATGCTTACTCATTTAACACCAGCTCTGTCATATATCCGAGTAGCCCGCGATCGGCACTACTTTAAATCTTTTTATCACTGAAAGCAATTCTCATCGATCGATAGTATTCTTCGTACTAATTACTTCCAATTCCTAACTCCCGTCTTATCCTGGTGAGAGCCTCATCGCACACCAATACTTCAAGCATCAATAGCTTTCTCAGCCAAACCCAAAACCTCAATCATACTTTTCACATTACTGATACGACCTTCTAACACTAACACCGATCACTTCGCCTACCATACTAGTATTATAACTGCTGGAGTTTGTTTTTAGGGTGATAAAGTATTTTAAACACACATAAACATTTTATTTACCTCATCAGAATAATTCAAAAACAACCTATACCTACCATTCTCAATATTTTCAATCTAATTATAATCCAAAACCAAATCAAACTCTGGTTATAACCCATAACAACCAATATTTTTTTAGATTTTTCACATATACTGATTACAAAATACAATCATTTAGGTATCACCAAAACACAAAATAAGCTCAATCTGTAAGCTCCTACTAAAATCATATAAAAACTCACTGATGCAAAAACATCATTTCAAGAATTTAATTCTTTGTCCGCAAGGCATTGCAATTCAATATATCCTTGTGCATAAAGATAGAAAGATTGTTATGTAGGCCAGTTAGTCAATCCTACCACCCGGTACCCCTTAGTACGACCTACTACAGACATGCATGGACAAATACGATGTCGGGCAATTTTTACTATGGTTGTTAATGCTCCCCCATTTTTACACCATAGGGATTAGTAAGGGATAGGGAATGTTTGTTAAAAATGATTTTCTAAAATTTAGAGATGTGGATATTGCATAAGACTATAATCGATGATATAATGCATAACTTGTTTTGATAGACAGGGGTGGTGTCTGCTAAGATCGTTGCTTGCTAGAGCGATGCATGAGATGTGGGGAATGTATAGCAGCGATATGAAAAAAAAAGGCTCGGACACTTCTAGTTGCGGAGCTTCACTTGGAATGTCATGAGGAGAGAACCCTACAGTACCTATCACAGCCCGAGAGGGAGGAGGTATTTTCATCGCTGGCGAGTATGCGCCTACACTCACTACCTCCATAAATTTTATCTATATTATAGTGGCGTACGTTTCTGATCGTAGTTGTAAGAGAGGCGACTAAGAGAACAACTCGCCAGGGTATTTTGAGAGCGTTTCGCGGCTCCGCTAACCATCCTATAATATTCTTATTGACCACGGAAGGCTAATGCTCTGATGGTTGCATTGTCCTAAGTGAGTTTAGGCTTGAATAGACATTTATGCTCTGTCTCCATCTTTCTCTCACAATTTTCCATGACTCTTTTTTGGCGCAACGTAGGAGAACAGCTTAAGAATGAAATAATGTAAGTTATGGGGTAAGTGTTTGGTTACTAATGAAAAGAGAGTATCTGAATGGAATTTGTGAGCTTCATTAGTTTGGAGTTAATGAATGTTAATCAGAGAGAGATAGGAAATGAACGACGGTGCATTTGCAACAGATGCTTAAAAGTAAAAAAAGATGGCGATGAGAGTTGAATGATCAGCTTAAACAACTCGAGCTAGCTTTCTAGTACAGGATATAATTATTAGTGTAGAGAAATAAGGAAGCACTAGAGAAATAGACAATACTTCATACGTATAGAAAAAAATAGGAATTACACATCAGACAAGATTCTTTGTTAACATGTATTGTGATGAGAAGAGCGCACTTTTATTAGAGGTGACTACGCATGTGTTTTTTAAAATTTAAAAAATTTACTTTATCCATTTCATTATTTAATAAATTCGAAATACAAATAAAAGAAAAAAATTTACGAATTTTTAATAATGAAGTAAAATAAAGTAAATAATTCTTTATACTTTTTGAGAGCAATAATGTACGACTAAATGTTATGGTTATTGGAAGCAGAGCGAGATACACTCTGAGCACAATAAACAGATTTTCTCTTTCTCGAGATATTTTTAATAACGATCTTGTCTGTGTATTATTTTTTGGTCTGTATTTCTGCGACATTATAAATGTTGTGATATATAGTAGAAGTTGGCAGTGTAGGTTAGGGTAATCATTTTCGATAGACTGCATAATCATTGTTGGTATTTATTTTTTGATATGTTAGTATTTATGAGATATTGATTGTGTTGGGTTTTGGACTGGATAGTAAAATAATAATAATCCGTATTCATTTTCGTACGCAATGAATGAATGTGTATGATGAATTTTATGTATGAAGTATTGAAGATTTTTAGTAATATATCAGTTCTCAGGAAGAAGCCTGAACGCATTGTATGTGGTATGGGTAGAAAAAATAAGAATACAAAGATAGTAATGACGCACAGAATAGAAATGAAATAGTGGGATTGTAATGAGACTGGATTCTTCGCGCTTAGGCTGTGTTAGCAACAGACAGTAATAATGATGCGCGTTAAAGATACACTCATTTGTGGAAATGATTGGGGGAGCGAGGGATGGACAGTAATTAGTTAAACCCTGGTACTTTAAGGTAAGCAAGTGAAAAGGTAGTTTATATGGGGCAAAACTTTAAGGTATAGCTATATTGGGCAAAACCATAGATTGTTATTGAGTCGATTGTGGAAAGATAAAAGGAAGATTAATATCTGCCTCGAGTCGAACTAGGTATGTTGTTGTTGAATTTTGAGTAGAGTAGGAATGTTTGACTGTCAAAGGGAAAGATGCTTTGGTGAAGAATCTGAAGGTAAGACGGGCCTTTAATGAAGAAGTTCGCGTGGGATGGAGTAGTGGTAAGGAGTGGAGACATGAATGTAGTTTCCAATACATATAGAATGCACAAAAGTGACCTATATGAACGGAGTTTGGAGTCTAAACGAGTTAGAACACACGACGGAAAATAAATATGTGTCTTGTATGAAGGATTTTACAAAATTCTCGCGGAGGATCTGTTGTAGCAGTTGGGTTATAACTAATGATGTATAACTATACGGAGTCATAGTTACTAGGTAAGCGAAGGACTTCTAGTAAATTTGGTGTACTCTAACAAAGAAATATATGTCAACTCACATCGAACAATATGGTGCATCTGCAGTCTGTGTTGTTATTAATTATAGATAAAACAATAATTAAATTTTTGTGTCATGCATTGAATATTACATTAAGAAGTAAACTATTTACACTGATACTTGAACCTCAGACTTGGTAATTACAATAGAGGGAGATATCTATGTAGTAGGTACCATTTTTGGTTCTGTCCTCTCTTAGCTCTATTTTTACTTTGTTTCCTTTATCAACTTGGAGTATTTGAGGGAATGTTCGTCCAAATAATATGAATTTAGCAGGTTAACATTAAGAGTGATCAGCGAGAAGTAGTTAGCTTAGATACTCTCATAAGGGAGATATCAGTCCATATGAGTTGGAACAGGGGTAGAGCCGTCTTGAATCTAATATTTATACGTGATACATGTAAGGATAAAGATATTGCGCACCCCTTTTGTCTGAGTAGACGCCAGAAATCCATTGGTACCAGAGGAGTTTGAGAGGTATGGGTAATGTATCTTTTAATGACTTCAATTACCTTTTAGAGAAAATCTATTCCAATTACATTAGAAAAGTTACTGGTAAAAAGATTTCAAAAATATTTTTATACTTTGCTGATTAATTAAATTACTTAAGTTTTGCAATTTACGAGATATCAAAAAATCTTAAATTTGTTTTCCTCTGGCAACATCTGTTATGAAAATAAAGACTTCTTCTTAATTAGCTTATCCCAAGATTGTAGGTTAAATATTTTATTAGAAAATTATTTAGAGATTTGTAGTTTTGTGCAATTTTAAGAATTTTGTTTACTTCATTACAGGTATTATTTAGATAAAATAAGAAGAATTTTTTTTTCACATTCATAAATACATATAGGTAGCATTTAGATGTTTGTAACCTGATAAATCGAATTATGTAAAATATGACCAGCTTTCCATTTTTGCATGGTGGTTATCTACAAGAAGAGAAAAATAACGGATACTATATATCAGTGGTCAATCGTAGATTTTCCACTGCTCTTGTTCCATGTTCCATATGTCATATATACTCCAGGGTGAAGACCATCACATAACGGTGAGTCCTTTCCACTTCATGCTCTTACCATCTCTTTATCCATTTGCGCATCTTTTTTTCTTTTTGCAATTTAAAATGATATACCGTACTGTAAATTTCTTGCTTCGTTATTTTAATACATTTGTACCACTTCATAGCCTTCAACAGTTTTCACCGATATTTAAATGCCACAAAATTGTTTTCTTGTAAATTTATATTGGATAAGACAACTAGTGTCGTTGCTTTAAATGTGAATGAGATCTTTAGATGTTTTTCAAATCTAACTTCATAGTTCTAAATGAATGTATTGATAATATAAATAAAAAAAAGCATCTTATTGAACTTTATCTTTAACTTCCACAAATTTCATTAATCATCAACAAGAAAAACAATTTTAGACGCCTAATTGACTTAATGACTTTACCATAGAAGAGTCAGTTTTAATGTTTCAAGCACCAAACAAGCAAACAAACCAACCAACCAACCAAAAACAAAGAAGAAAAAAAATTACTGTACATCTCCAAATACGTTGCGATATCTCTCAAGTTACTCAAGTAAATGTTTACTTCCATCATCTATTATTTCTTTAAAGTTAATATATGTTTAAATAAAAAAAAGAATATTTTTGCAGAGTGACGCGCTCGCTGACTAATTTTTACATATTTTGTTAAATAAGGTATTTTAAAGGCTATAAGGATTATAGGATATATACTAGGATTTTAATCTGAGAATGTGATCGTGTACTGTTCAAGAACTTATTTGCACACACCAAATGAGCTACCCACGCGAGCAGTTCGGGGAGTTCGCTCATTATCATCATCTTTTCAGTCCTTTGTGCATAAATATAAACTGTCGCTTGGAAAAAAAGCATTTTAAGGGATGGAAAGATGAGAGATAATGCATTTTGAATCGAAAAGCACATGAGTGAGTGTCAAATGCTTTTAATTGAGGCTAAATTCCACATGCAGTATTTTAATATTTAATTGTTCTAGTGCTCGGTTTTTTTTCATAAATTTCTGGAAACATTTGCTTCCTCTTTATTTTCATTTCCACTTTATTGAACATCACTTTTTTTTCTCTAAACCTGTCATATTCTTGCCCGATATCTTCCGCTTGAGCCCTCCAACAGCCAACCTTACATTACACCCTCTTACTAACTTATCAATTTTCAGCCATAGGGAGATGTTGCGCTTATGTACGCAACGAGGTTTTTGTGTTCTCATCTTACTAATATTTGTAATAATCAGAATTTTATACAGCTATGGCTTTGGTTCTCCTCTCACCAATCTACAACTACCGTAAATTCATATCTTCTGTTTATTTATCTTTTAACTTTACTGACTATCCTAAAATTTTCGGCTAAATAAAGCTCGAAATAGAATATGTTCTTTCGTCTTCTACTTTCTCTGAAGTTTACATTCTTTGTGATTACAATGCACTCCGCCAATGGCTTTCTTTTAGTTCAAAAAC